>JADLZK010008617.1:0-21523 GCA_015847255.1 Hyparrhenia diplandra | reverse complement strand
GGCTACTGGACCCCGGCCGGAGCAGAAAAAGGACGCAAACAAAATCATGCGCGCTTGCGTTGGTTGTAACTGTCGGGCTAGCCATTATTAGGAGGACGAGAACGAGAGAGAGTATCCGTATCGTATCAATTTCAATTGGATCGCATCGATCGCAATCGCACGGATGGACGACACGAGCTAACGAGGGCCCTAGCGATCTGCCGCGGCCAGGCTTCTCCTACTCCTACTACTCCAGCAGACCACCAGTGCTACTAATAAGCCCGAACTGCACGCTGGTCGCTGGTCCTATGTAAGTTACTGTAGGATGGTTCTCACTAAAAACACGGTGCAGTTGATGTCTGATTTACCATACATGTGGTTAAAAAGAGGCCTCGATGTGAGCCGAACAGTCCACGTCATTTCTTGATAGAAATGATCCTCACTCAACTTTTTTCCAATGAGCAAATTTACAGCGTAGTGCACATTTTTTTATTTACAGTATGTACTGTACTACTGTACAGTAAGTAGGAGTATGTAGGATAGTAGTGCGAGTACGGTTGACGACGAGGGTGTCTCCAAGCACGTCAGCGTGTGCGTGTGCGTGTGTGTTTTGAAAGAGGCAACAGCATCAGCATAGCATGGATGCGATTGCGAGGCCTGGCTTTATACGGGTGCGCCGTGCCGAAGCCGAAAGCCGATTTGGCGGAGCCTTGCGCTCTTTACCCAACACCCATTAATGCCAGTCATACCGTCTTCTGTTCCTGCTCCATACATTATTATTGCCTTTGTAGCTGTCTGCCTGGCGCGGTACATGCAAGATCTAGTAGCGCTGTGCATGGTGTCATACTTCTGTCACGTGAGCGTATCAATGTACTCCTACAGTACACAATGTAGGCAACCACTCAAATCCATCAGAAAATGTAATACTCCTTTTTTTTTTCCAAATGTTTGATTTTCTCGACATACTCCCTTTATATGTGAAAAGAAAGACGTCTCAGGACAACGACAGCGGTCTCTAAAAAATAACTTTTAATTTTCTTTTCTATAAAAATATTTATTGAAAAGTTATATATGTATATTTTTATGAAAGTAATTTTCAAGACAAATCTATTAATATGATTTCCACATTTCCAAACTCACGACTTAAAAGTTATTCATTATTTATATTCCCAATGTTTGACCCAAACCTTATCCAAAACGTCTTCCTTTTCCAATATGGAGGGGTATAACTTTTGTTGTTGTGTATTTAGATATACACTACATATATCTAAGTACATAGTAAAAAAAATATATCTAGAAAAGTCAATACGTTTTATAATTGAGAACGAAGGAAGTACATCATCTTTGGGTGTGCAATGATAAGCTCAAACTTCGACGACGAAAGAAAGAGGACCTTGATTTGGGTAGTAGGGCCTTGATCCAACATAGTGGAACTTGCTCGCACCGCCATAAGACCATTTATGGTGCAATTGGCGTGATATGAATCGTTTTGGTTACTCAGCAGAATTAATCATTGTCATACAACACAAGATATATGTCTCATATTATTAAGGAGAAATGGTTAGAACCTATTCTATTTTGTTATTGGCAATGAGAAACAAACTAACACTAGTTTTTACCTGATGATTCTAGTTTTAAAGAATCCAACCAAATAGCTAATAAAGATTCCTTAAATTGGTTTTGAATCACTAAAGAAATGTTTCCATAACAGAATTTGAATCGGAGTAGTGGAACTCTATACTCTGGTACTTCGGTACGTGTTGTTTCATGTGTGCATGTGATCCCCTGGTGCGGCGATGTATTATTGGTAAAAACCATGTTATAGTAGTACCTACATTCATGTAATTGTGTTGTATAAAATTTTGATATCAACTACTCCCTTTGTCCCATATTAAATGTCGTTCTAGGGGTCCTTTCATCTGTCCAAGTTCAGGTCATTGTCTATGTATATGGATGCAATGTTGTATAGGTTCAGTTTAATTTGCATGCACCTGGCACTAGACTACGTACAACGACATTTAAACTGAGACAGAGGGAGTAGACAATGCATCAATTGTGACCATATTGAGGTTTTTGTCATAGATTTACAAATGAGTTGCCATATTACTCTATGATGAACTAGCCATCATAGTTATATCACCCTTGTAATGACAGTATAATTCCGTGATGATTTCTTAGAACATCACTAAAAACGTCATGTAAAGCACCATTTCTTGTAGTGATCTTAGGTGGGACTTCACAATGTGTTTGTAATATGTGGTTTTTCTTTCGAGGAAAATATTGTTTCATATTGGGTAAAGGAGCGGATGATCAAATATATTCCATTCAAGTTATAATAAATGTATCTAATTAGGTTGCCTCAAAACTATACACTACTACTAGTACGTAATACTATCACGGCAAAGGGTATATAAATATGAAAAAAAATGGTTCATCACTATAAATTGATCCTCAAGAAGGAATTTGCTCTGGTTGTTCTACTAGCAAAGACAACTATTTATTCTAGAGTTGATTCATGGCTAGAAGCTTTCTTGTAATCCTTCTCATTTTTTCAGACTTTTTTGTTTTGTTTCATGAGTCCTTCGTAGTAGGGGTGCAAACCCCTCCTATTTCATAAAAGAATATTTTTTTATAACAAACATACTTTATAAATTAGCAGCAACACACTTTGCAAGCACTACTACAGAAATGATTAACCGTGGCGGGCATTTTTGGTTTTCCGTGGCGGGCATTGTGTCCGCCACGAGAGCTAGGGTCACGGTTAATCGTTCGATTAACCGTGGCGACTCCATGCCCGCCATGGTTAATACATTAACCGTGGCGGGCTTTTAACAAAGACGCCATGGTTAATAAATTAACCATGGCGGCATCGCTACGTGCCCGCCATGGTTAATTTATTAACCATGGCGTGGCGGGTTTTGTTAAAAGCCGCCACGTTAATTAATTCAGGATTAATAAAAAAATAATTTAAAAAATTTTTAAAATTATATATTATGATTTAAACCACATATTAAATAATAAAAAAATAAGAGAATATTGACATAAATCTTGAACATGCATGACAAGTCAACATTCAATCCCTCGTGGAGATTCAATTAAGCACTTAGAGTTTAAAAGTGATCACACCCACACCACAATTTACAAATTAAACTCGATCGAATCGATCGATTGATCAATCAAGAGTTTAGGTTACAAATCAATGTCATCCCACAAATAGTCCTTCATGTCTAGCTTATTTCTCCAAATGCGTAGTTCCCATAAGTCGTCGCCTTTTGTAGCGAGGTCGCCGTTAGGGTCAAGAATTTGCCGGTAGGTAGCACAACGTCCTCAACGACGGCCCTACAGATGGCGCCAACCATTTTCTTGAACTTAAGGTCGCCCGTTTTGGTTCCAAAAACCTTTTGCGTGGTTTTCTTCGCCACAAGCGCCACGTGAGTACGGTACACATCAACTGCGGGATATGAACGCATGCATAGAAACCACACGTGTTGTTCTTCGAAAGGTCGCTTACCGCGACCGCACGCATCGATATATGTACCGTAAAAATGGTTAGAATATTATGAGACCATTCAATATGGACGAGCAAACGAGAGTAATGCCGCATATACCTCGTAGTCTCGCTCCGATCTTCATTTCGTCCCTTATGTTTTTTCTTTTGCGTATGCTCATCCTCCGATCGTATGACTCGGGTCTTTCAAGTAATCCTTTGTAAGCCCCCTGCATTTAAAACCCACAAAGTGTCATGACTTACGAAGTTTATAGTATGAAATAGTATACAAGTGTGGTAACTTACATACCGCGGGGCCTCTTCAAAATGTTTGTAGAGGCCTTTTGGCGTATCATGCAACGAGTCCAAAATTTTAAGGGCCGCTCCATCCCGAGGGAAGATTAGCCAAGTAATCCAAAGGGCCACAAGAAGTTTGTGTTTGTATACCGCCATGCTACACCATTTTTTTTTTAGAAATAGATTCCAAGTGTTCAAAAAATAAAAAGTATTGCTTTTGACTTACTTGATATGTTGGGCGCAATGAGACAACCAAGGCCTGCTTTTGATCTTCTTCATGCACTTACGATGTAGTCTCCATCTCTCTAACTCTTGCATCGCACAATGTTTTAAAGTGTTTATATTGTTCGCCTTGCCCAACGCCTCGAGCTTTTCGTTCCTCCGGGTTCCATCCAAGATCCGTAAAAAATTCCGCCACGCCTATATACCGGACATAGAAACACAATTGGTCGATCCAATTTTGTTATCAATGCTTGCATCCCGCAAGCACATGTGGTCACGCCATTATATATAGATTCGGAGAGCTAGAATTAGTCGTACCTAATCGACTGCAATGATCGGTAAACAAACTCACGCAAAGATAGAGGGTGACAATGGATTGGTCGAGGTCCCGGCGACGTAGCAACCGCCACATTTCGCCGAAGCCTATTGGCGGTGAAATGTCAAGTCCAAGTGAAAGAGCTCTTTAGGAACCCCGAAATGGAACTCCCTCACCCCCTCGATCAATCGCATGCTTATATAATAGGTGGAACCCGCGAGTGTCCCACTCCTCGCCCCTCGATTAGCCGGCCCTTGGGCACCATGAACTTGCCAAGCTCAAAGTAGTCCAGGCGGTCCGGGCGACCCATCCTCCCCGCCGATGGGGTATATAATTCCTATACGTATGAGATGTGCGTTAGCATCTTCTAGCTACGTGACGCATACGTAATATGTCCGGCCAAGTTTGGTTGAGATTGTCACGCATATACGCACTCTTTACCGCCGCCTTCTTCACGCCCCCCGGTTCAAATTAGCCAATCTGGAGGTCCTTTTTCCTTCTCCGCTAGCTCCTTCCCCGGCCTCATCATCTAAGTATTTGTTGGTCGGGCAATAATTTCCTCATCTTCTTTTGATAGCTTCTTCTTCCTCGGCTGGGGGGGAACATTCGGCCTCATCCTCCTTCCGACGCCTCGAGGCGGTGTTGAGAATCCTATGCATGTCGAATTGAACTAAATTAGCCACCAATTAATGCCTAGTACAAGTTAATTAGCCATACTTTTTTTTTTGCTATACCGCCACATTTTCAAAACCTCCTCGACCATTGGGCGCTTGAACGGCGTGGGAGGATCGGGCGAGCAACCTTCTTAGGAGAAGGTGTCCTCTTGCCCGCCGTGCCGTGAGGTGGTGTCTTGCCACCGTCTTCTTCTTCCTGTTCTTCCGAGGTGGGTTCAACGAGGACTTCCACCACCTCGGCCACCATCTTCTCCTTCCCGTACTTCCGGTGGGTTCTGGACGAGGACTTCCGGCACCTCGGCCACCATTGTCGTTGTCATTATCATCATCGTCCATCGCCACCACCACCCGAGAAGGAGGAGGGCTCGCGGCGCTACCGCTCGGAGGTGGTGTCGCCGGTTTCCATAGGACAATGTCTTCCTTGTTCCATAGGTACTCCCTCTCCTCCCGAAGGTCCTTGAGTAATTGTTTCTCCTTGTTCACCGGATATCGGGCTCCTCATCACCCAGGCCCGGTTCTATGGATGTCGATAAAACGAAGGCATAGTCCGGTGGGACCGCTCGTTATTGTACAACTTAGCACTCGTGGTGCGTACACCACCGCGAGCCCACCTCCTTCTTCTTCCCCTTCCCGCCAACGGGTATATAGAGTTTGCCCATCGCGGGTTCGACGAGATCGCCGATTGGGTTCTTCCCGGCGACATCACTCATACTCACACCTTGGCTTCCTTGGATGTTGCAAAGACCTCTTGTCTTTAATGCCTCTTCTATTTTCTTGTCGACTATGTCCTTTATGGCTTGCTCATAGCCTTGCATCTTAAGGTTTTCCTTGTACCTCGCCTCGTGTGGTAGTCGGCCGCGTCGGATGCCCAAGAATCCACGGTCTTCCAGCTATACCTCGAGCCCCGCCCCGAACTCGGCCACGGTGCTCGGGTCTTCCGATTGCCTCGGTCGGCTCGTCGTGCTCCCTCCTAGGTTGGAACTCCCAGCGCCTTGGCCTCTTTGACAAGCATCACCTTCTTCTCCACCTCGTTGACCTTTGGGTCATTGTATTTGGACGTCTTTGTCCTTTTACGCTTTTGGGCCGACGGGCATACAAGAAGTCGCGTGTCCTCTCGTGAAGGCCTAGCAACGGATTCTCAGATCCCTTTCTCGGCCCCTCCCTTTCTTTCCGCCGCCATTTTCCCTTATGACCGTGATATCCTACCATGCCGAGGTTGTGCCCGAGGTCGTTCTTCTTTGCGAAGTTCTTTACCC
Organism: Hyparrhenia diplandra; assembly: GCA_015847255.1. Taxonomy (NCBI): domain Eukaryota; kingdom Viridiplantae; phylum Streptophyta; class Magnoliopsida; order Poales; family Poaceae; genus Hyparrhenia; species Hyparrhenia diplandra. The sequence continues at coordinate 15,292 of JADLZK010008617.1, read as the reverse complement.
ATTTTTTGACTTGGCCTCATACTCTTCGTTAGTCGTGAGCCCCGACGAACTCATCCCACGGGTTGCTTTAAGAAGTTGTAGGCTTGAAGTGGTGACTTGCCCTTCAAGCACATAGTGTGTACAGATTGTTCGCTAGGTGCGGCGCTTTTGCTTGCAATGGTTAGCACATACTTCTTGCATTTCTTTTGTCAAAGCCCCGCCTCTCCCCTGGATAATGGAACAGACTTGCACGCCTTTCCACACCTTCTTCTTCGCCTTCGACAGCCCTCCGATCTAGGTAAGTGATGGTCACGGCTTCCTTGGCTACAACGGAGATCTGGTTGCTATAGATGGCCCCCCCGATAGATTCTCGCTCCACGGGATCTCCATTCGGGCCAATCCTCAATATATTACGCACCACCTCGCCTTTACGGTGCCTCCCGTGGCCGGGCCTCTTTTCAATCCGACTTCTTGGACTTCTTGGAGGTGGTGGTCGCTGAAGTCTTTGGGGGTGGGACCAGATTGTTGCCCCTCCGACCGAGCTCTCTCTTCACCAAACTCTAGACGCAGAGGCACTAATGGTAATCGTCACGACAACAACTAAAATTAGTCGTGGTACTTACATGAGGCACACGACGCTGTGTTAGTCGTATACTTACGCTTTTTGGTTGCAGGCCGCCACTCGAGAACCCCGTGTGTCGGGCCCCCGTGGGTCGCCGATCCGATCAATTTCTTCCTCTCTAAGACGTTTTTCTTTCCGGCGGCCTCTCTCCGTGTCAACTCTTCGCCACGTATCCACCGTCCGAGGAAGAATCGGGACGTGGAGGCCACATCCTCCTCGGCTCGCCACCGATTGCACGATCTTTATCGGTTGGTTCGATGCCATTGGATTCTACGGGAACACACGTAGCATTTTATTATAGTGAAAAAGGTACGAGTAGTAGTATGTAGTGTCACGAGAGTCATCTCGAGAACATAGATTTATTGAATTCCTCTCATGATTACATAGTTTTCCATTTTACATATAAAGAGTGGTGGCAAAAAAAAAAAAAATACTCTACAAATACAAAAAAAAATGTCTACAAATACAAAAAAAAAAAAAAATGTGAAAATACAAAAAAATGTGTACGAATACAAAAAATGTGTAAGAATTAAAATTTGGCTCGTAAGTCCCCAACTATCCTTATCACATCGCGTTTAAACCGGTTGCTTGTATATGTTATACAAGCCGCCCTCGCTTAGGGCGCTCACAAGTGTGGGGACATTTCATCATCGCCGCTGCCTCAAGATAAAAATATTCACATCATCGCATATGCCACGCCAAGGCATTAAGATTCAAATCATTACAAATGCCACAAGTAGATAGTTAAAGATAGTAAATGCCCGCCACGGAAAAACGAAAAAACCCGCCACGGACGGACGGTCTAAGGTTGGGACTTAAAAAGAGGTAGATAGAGAGAGCCACCATATATATGTGTACCCCGGCCGTGGAATCGGCTAAGTCCTCCGCCCGTTCACTTTCACTCGGCGGCGGCCCAAATTTTCACGGCGCCGCCGTGAAATGTCACCACAAATCCAAAATATAGATAAAGTATGGCGGTGGCATAATATAGAGATCAATATATGCTCGGTTAATAAATAATCTAAAAATGTGAAGTTGCATCATGGGCGTGGCATTCGGCATATGCTCGGTTAATAAATAATCTAAAAATGTGAAGTTGCATCATGGGCGTGGCATTTGGCATATGCTTTCGGTAACCATCATCACGCAGCATCACAGGCAAAGAAAAAAATGGCATCACGCAGGCATGAAAAATGGCATCACAGGCATCACGGGCATCACAGAAGCAAAAATGGCATCACGTGCATCATATGAGCACGGACGGGAGGAGTAGCACCGGGCAAATTTACGGCATGTTGTGGACGGAGGAGCACACCGCGGGCGCGCGGACGGAGGAGCAGCACGGGCGGCGGGCGGACTTGCCGGAGAGGAGCACGGGAGCAAGAGTGAGGAGGGAGGAGCAAGACGGGCGGAGGAGCAAAGACGGACGACGTCGGGATGAGAGGAGCACGGAGAGCAGCACGGGCGGACGGGCCGGGACGCAAAGACCGGACGTTGACTCGGCCGGGAGAGGAGCATCGAGGGAGCAAAGACCGGCGGGCGGAGGAGACTGGCGGACGGGCGGCGACGGGGACGCCGAGGACGAGGAGCACCGGGCGGGAGGAGCAAAGACCGGGCGGCAGGACTCGCCGGAGAGGAGCAAAGACCGCGGGTAGGGTTTAGCTAAGCCCCGCGGCGGTTAGGTTTTACCTAGCGGCGGCGCGCGATGTCGAAAGCACGGGAGGTAGGACGGGAGGGAGGACTGAGAGGCGAGGGCGAGGCGCTTGTCGGAGAGGGAGGACGGGAGGCGAGCGGCGCGGCGCGCCCGTGAAAAATTAGGCAGCCGCCGGGTGAAAGTGAACCGGGCGAGGACTTGGCCCATTCCCGGACGGCGGGCCCCTATATAACGCCGTGATTTTCCGTGGCGGGCATTTTACAATGCCCGCCACGTTGGGCAGATAACCGTGGCGGGCATTGTAAAATGCCCGCCACGAAAAAATAGATTCACAAAATGAATTTGTAAAATTCATAACAATTCAATGGTCATTCAAAAATTCTGAAAATTTTTGTGTGGCCTCCCTATGAGTATGTGTACCCATGAAAAATGTGAAACTTGAATTTTGGATAGTTCTTGCGTGATTTAAAATAACAGTCTTTAATTGACAAGTCGGGACGCGTTTCGAGCAAGTGCGGCGATCTCCAATACATTTTTAGTTCCATTACATAAATGTCGGACATACATATTTGGTTCCATTACATATTTGGTTCTCATTACATATTTGGTTCGACTTATTTTTTTTTGGGGCTGCCATCGCCTTCTTCGACCCGTCCGTGCGGCACCGTGGCTTTGTCTTGGTCTTGATGACATTCCCAAGCAGCCCATCCCCGCGTCCTGCCTTCGCGGCGGGTGGTGGTCGGGTAGGCCGATTGCATTTCCATCCCGGATGTATCTAGTGCAGCGCTTATGACCTCCTCGTGTTGTGTATGCCTCGATCATAGAGCCCTCCGGGTATGCACCTGTTATGACGGATTGCTAAGAGAGGACATGAACCGCTTCGCTCGTCCACATCTCGTGCGTAGAGAGGGCCCCAGTTCTTCTATCCGACGACCATGTGTATCATGAGGTGTGGCATAATATCGAAGAAAGACGGTGGTAAGCACATCTCGAAATGGGCATATAGTCTCCGCGATGAACTCTTTTCAGCGGGGAGGTCATTTTCAGCGATGACCTTCTCTCGTGATGCGATTAAAAAGTAGCACAGCGCAATAACGACCATCTTCACGAACTCGGGCCGATGCACCTAATCACAATTGGAAGGAACACCGCCGGCATGACATGACAGTCATGGGCCTTGAAGTTTGATAGTGTTAGGTCTTTCATCGATACAATGCTCTTCATCTTGGAAATGAAACCCCGGCACTTTGACATCCCCGAGCCATTTGCAAAAATCCCTCTTTTCATCCCGTGTCGATTGTAGCTCGCGGTTTGAAGGTCGACTTTTCCGCTATTCCCCGAGGGTATCGAGTGAAGTTCGGCCTGATGCCCATGTCGGCAAGATCCCCGACGTGACTTGACACCGCCCTTCGTCTTAGTCTTGATGTCTAGGAAAATCCCCACCAAGCTCTCAAGACATTCTTCTCAGTAGATGCATGTTATCGATGGCATGGGGTGTATGGAGCATCTTCCATATGGCAGGTGCTTGAAGAAAATCGACCGCTTCTTGAATGGGACTTTGGCCGGTGCGGATTGGGTTACCTTACTTACGCTTCTTCTTCTTCTTCTTCTTCTTCTTCTTCTTCTTCTTCTTCTTCCCACTTTGCCGTTTTGTTCGCTTCGCTTCTTCTTTGCCTTTGGCCCACCGGCTTTCTTCTTCTTTCCTAACTCGTGGTTTATATTCTTCACCATTTCAAACACCTTTGGCTCATACTTTACACTTTCCGGCTCCTCCGTTTTCACCCTCGGCTCGCCGTCAAAGTACTCATCCATCGAAGTATCCCGTACACGTGTTCTTTGCGGAGGAATTTACGATGTTTCATGTACACCGCCTTTTGGGATCCGCTAAGGTAAGTGGAGCGTATTCTCAATGCAAATCAACCGCAAGCCGTCTTCCCCTTAATCTGCCCGACAATGAAAAAGAGAGCGGGGTAATCATCGATGGTGACCATTATCATGGCCTTTAGAGTGAACTTCTTCTTCTCGGACGCATCCATAATTTGGACCCCTTTCCACGCTTTAGCCAATTCCTCCATTACTTCGCTCAATGAGGACATCTATATCATTGCCCGGCCGCTTTGGTCCGAAATGAGCATGGCCGTAAGAAGATATTTGCGCTTTCATACACTTGTAGGGAGGCAGGGTTGTATATGGTGAGGGTGACCGCCAGGTGCCGTCTGCGAAGCACGAGGTCTCCGAACGGATTCATCCCGCTCATACTCAAAGCGAACCTTACGCTCTGGGCTCGCCCCTAAACTCCGGAATATGTCATCGATGCGCTTCCACGCTTTGGCATCCGAGGGGTGTCGCGGCTTGCCATCGCCCTTCGCGGCGTTCGCCGACGCATGCCGGACATCGCCTTGGCATCCTCCCGGGTTCCCAAAAATTGCACGCAGCGATCGAAAGCGGGTAGGTACCACACCGATAGGGCAGGGATCTTCCTTCCGGGTGTAACCCTCTTCTTCCTCGTCCTCGGGGAGGTGGCATCCGCTTCTTCTTGCCGTCTTACGCTTCTTGGGCCCTCTCGGCGGTCCCTCCTCATCGGTGGCACGGCGGCCAACATTCCTCTTATAACGACTCACGCCGCGCCATTGGACGGTTGTAAGTCCGCATAGTCACCCCGGTATAGAATACGCGGTTAGGGCACGCATGAAACTTCCTAAGCTTCATCACCACCGGACGAATCAGCTTCTTCGCCCGATAGGTATTGGCGGGCACCTTATTCCCCCTCGGGTAAAATAAAGGTCACCGAGGTACCGTGAATAGTCATTGAAGCTCGTGGTTCGACCACCCGTGGCGAGCCTTCAAAGCATCAACATCGTTAGGGTTAAAACGTAGCAATCGCGCAATCCTTGAGACATTTGCCGCCGTCTTTGTAGAGAGGGTCAATTGCACCGCTTCATCCGCCTAAAATTCTCGAGCCACCTTGGATTGCCAAACAACACGCCATCTTCATCTTTGAGGTTAGCAATTTCCTCGAAAAGAGCAAAGATCCTCGGGCGACATGTCATCAACTACCGACCGCTCACCATCATCTCCACCCGCATTGTCGCCCCCGCCATGTCTTCAAGCGGTTCATCTACGGTGATGTAATCGCGATTATCAACTTGTTCTCGCCCTTCGTCCACCACCGTTGTTTCGGCCGCTGCGATCGACGGGGGTCCTCCAGATGAACCTACCGCGACACTTTCGGTTCTTTTCACCATGATACGCCCACACGTTGTACCTCGGCTCCCCTCGATGAAACCATACCGCACTGCGCTCCACGACGTCGCCATCCTTGTGTAAGAACAGATGCTTGCAATCGATAGCACGGGCACACCATTACTTCCTCGACCCCGACCGATTCGATGCTTCTCAAGGCTGACGGGCATAAACTTCTTTCGCACATGATCAACTAATTCCAAACTCATCCTCGGCCTGTACATCCAATCCCTATTCGCCCATGGTCGACGCCTACTCAAATTAATTAAACCAAAACAAAGAGTGCGACGATGATTAGAGATCGAAGTATCGATGAAAAAGACCACGCATAATTCAAATGAGAGGGGAGAGAGAGGGGAGGAGAAAGAGGGAGAGAGAGGGGAGGAGAAAGAGGGAGAGAGGAGGGGGGAGAGAGGGGAGAGGAGCTAGCTTGAGAGGGAGAGAGAGGGAGGAGAAAGAGGGAGAGAGGGGGAGAGAGAGAGAGGGGGGGAGAGGGAGAGAGAGGGGGAGGGAGAGAGAGAAGGAGAGGAGAGGGAGAGGAGCTAGCTAGAGAGGGAGAGAGAGAGAGAGGAGAGAGATCAAAACTAGATCTCAAAAAAAGAAAGGGAGAGAGAGGGTGAGAGAGAGGGAGAAAGAGGGAGAGGGGAGAGAAAAGAGGGAGAAAGAGGAGAATACCCCCTAGCGGTGCCAAACTTCAATCAAATCGGGGCAAAACCTTCCCCCCGAAATGGTGATTTCTAGAGTTTTGAAGCTCAAAACCCTAGAAAATGGCTTAAAAATCCCGTGGGGAAGAAGAAGGTTGGGGCTGTATTTATAGACCAGACTTAACCGTGGCGGGCATTGTAATAAAACCGCCACGGTTAATAGACATTAACCGTGGCGGCCACATTACAATGCCGCCCACGGTTAATAGACATTTAACCGTGGCGGGACGCGTTACAATGCCCGCCACGGTTAACCGATAACCGTGGCGGACATTGCCCCTGACCGACCGGGGCTGTCACGCCAACTATTTTGGCGTGGCGGTTTTATAAATGCCCGCCACGGAAAATAAAAAAATAAACACCACGCGAAAATCCATTCCAGTAGTAGTGAAGGTGGGAGAAAGATTGCCACGGTACATGATCAAGAGCATCCCTAAGGGGCAGCTCAAGATATGAGTATCGGGGCTTAATCTACACCGTCGTAAATTCTAAAAATTCCAGTGGAACATCACTATTTATAGTGCCAATTAGTGCCTAATAGCCACATCATTTTCAGAGAAGACCCCGATGATCATCTGGCCTAAATTCGCCCCTGATGAGTAGCATTGTGGCAGGAGACAGAAATAGCTGAAGTTACATTCAAATGTTGCCTAGCCTGAGATGCTAAGACATGAGCTGTTATATTGATGTTTGTAGGGATCTTGAAAACCTTGTAACTTCGTCCTTCGCTTGTATTTCTGAAGATCTGTGTATAGAGTTTGGCATCCCATCTAGGAATCTGTTCATGAGAAGAAGAGTTGATTATGAAAAAACTACAAACACAATGTCTATGTCCCAATCAAACAGCCATTTTCTATAAAAATGAACAAAAGGTGTATTTGATGATTGAAAGTCAATCTATATGTGTTTGTTTGGAACGGCTCCAATGACTCCTTTTCCATACACAGAAAATAGCATTTTTTTCTCTTAAAGCGTTTGGTGCGGTCTCTCTGCCAAAAGCTACTATCCGAACCGTACATAGCCAAAAGCTCAGCGGCGCAACGTACTTAATATACTGATGGGTAAGCTGGTGCGTGCAGCCAAAGCATCATACGTCGGTACGAAAGGGCAATGATAGGTTTAGGCTTGCAAATCCTGCAACTGCTACAACTACTTGCAAGGTAATCTCTCGATCGATTCATATCCAGATAGATGATCCAAAGCAACACTTTCCAGTAGCAATAGTTTAAGCCTGAACACCACCATATAGCTAGTGGCACAGTACTACTCGCATGCATATAACAATTGATTAAACGCCAACCCTTTTAGTTTGTCTCTAATTGCATGCGTCTGTGACATCTTTAAAACCAAGTTGTTGTGTTTGCTTTAACGTGTCTGCACCTTTTTCCCGGCCCTTGATAAAGAGAGCAGCATGCAGGCATGCTAGCTAGCATTATTCTTTTCGTCGTGCTACTCCTGGCCAAAGCGCTAACTCTTCAAAGAGAGACGGCCGACCGTCAGGCAGCAAAAGGACGCAGGCAAGGAGACACAGGAGAAGCAAACAGTACCAAGTTGTTATCTCGAACAAAGGGGGAAAAGAAGGAAAACTCACGTAGCAGCACACGTCGCCATGGGAAATAGCTCTAGCCATTAAATAAATGAAGAAATCAAAAAGGAAACGGCGGCCCCTAAACCTGATCGAAACCAGCACTTCAGTACTGGAGTCTGGAGCACAGATACTGCGTTGTCAATCTCCAGCACAACACAAGACTATAACTAACACACTCGTAGAATCACAAGCGCTATATAGAAAAGGCTGTTGAATTGTTCATGAAGTACTGGCTCCAACTTTTTAAGATATCATCTTTGTTTTGTCCTAAATCAGATACTTTTATTTTTATTATCAAATAATTTTTAATATTCTATCCATCTTCCAAAAAGTGTCATTTTCACTTCCCGATAAGTAAAATATTTTTATCTTTGACCAAATGTATATAAGAAAATATAAGTTTAGCGCATAATTGATATCATTAAATGAATTTCTAAATATATTTTAATAATAAACTTATTTAGAAATACAAACGTTGCTAATCTTATCTTCAAACCTAATCAAACTTAGAAGGTTTACTAGATGTGGCACACATCCTTTTTGGGGATGGAGGAAGTGGGTTTAGTAGATGTGCTACCACATTTTTTATGTTCCCAAGAGTTCCATGTACCGTTTACGTTCCCTCGGTCTATGTTGGACTGTTTTATTACTCGTATATTGTTTTTTTGTATGCGAATTCTGCAGCTAACTGTTTCTTTGAATGAGCTTGACTGAGGCATTTCTTTTAATCTCTTTGTTCTATTCTAAGTCTCATGCCACAAACACAATTCTTTTAACTCAACCAACTATATGTCACTGTGGTTAGGACATATGTTGACTTTCTAGTGGCAAATAAGTGACGCCAGCTTATTTTTTAGACTTCAACATAGTTTTGAAAATGTGACTTTTGAGTATCTATTTATTACAAAATATTTATAGGACATCAACAAATATATACTTTTAAAAAACTACATTTTGAAACTAACATTGCTACAGAAACAATTTTTAGAGACGCCATATTTTTTTTCCCCATAGATGGCTCCATCAAGATCCATATATGAAAAATGGTTGTAGAGACTAACTTGTCTAAAAAGAAATCAATTTCTACTTTATGCTTCCAGCCATCCATGAAAAAAAAAATCCCTACGGTCCTATATATCTGGCATACGCCCGTTTTTGGTCTTTGGAAATTTATGTTTGAACTTTTGGTGTCTGGAATTAGCCGATATAGTGGAAATTTATGTTTGAACTTTTTGGTGTCTGGAATTAGCCGATATAGTGGAAATTTATGTTTGAACTTTTGGTGTCTGGAATTAGCCGATATAGAGGACCGGAGGGAGTATAAGAGTTACTACAAACATTACCAAATTGCATGCAATAGAACTATAATCTTCAGAACCAAGAGCACAAAACAGAACCAGTAGACAAAGGGACCATTAAAGTGAGAGGAGACGAACCAAGGTATTAAAATGAAAGGATATCAAATTGAACAAGAGTGGTAGCAGTGTAGCACCAAGCAAAAGCAAATCCAGCGCATGCGTCAAACACCACATGCACGCACCGGCACTCCACACAACTCACGGACGGATGGGAGGCATGCAGTAGGTAGTAGTGTGAAAAAAAACACACACGGTACCAGCCTCTCTTCTCTTCTCTTGCACACACTAAGCCGCTCAATCTCATCTCATGCATCACTAGCTGATCTACTACCATCACCACCCAGCCCTGTCCATGGATGTATATCCTCCTATCACCGTACCTTAGTTTGATTAGCTTGCAGCTAGCAAGTGACATCAGGTTCTACATCAACAACGAACTAACATACATGCAAGATAGAACAACGGAAGCTGCTAGTTTGTTGGCACGAGTCACCAGCAATGGCGATGGCGCGCGGCCGGCCGCTGGCCAATATAGCTAGCTAGCTCAGAGCCAGAGCGCGCCGGCCTCCTTGAGGAGCGGGACGAGGGAGCCGTTGATATGCGCGGCCATGACCCGGTCCATGGCGCCGACCAGCTTTCCGCCGATGAAGACGACGGGGACGACGGGCGCGCCGGCGGGCCGTAGCCGAGGAGGCGGGCGAGGGCGCGCTCCAGCTCGCGTCCTCGCGGGTCCAGGTCCAGCTCGTGCACCGTCGGGTGCACGCCCATGCCGCAGAAGAGCCGCTTCACGGCGTGGCACATGCAGCAGCTGCTCACGCTGAACACCACCACCGCGCTCTCCGACGCCAGCCGCTCCACGCGCGCCGCCGCGCTCTCCGCCATCGTCGCCGTCGCCACCGCCGCCGGCAGGTACCACGCCTGCTCCGCCGCCGCGTACTGCATTGTCGCTAGCTACTGAATCAAAGTGAACGGAAAGGAAGTCTCGGTCTCTTGCCGCTAAAGGCGAGCACTGGCTTTTTGGCTGGCCGGCCGCTAGCTGGAAGCAAAGGCTGGCAATGAGCGCTGCTGATGTCTTTGGTGAGAGCTTGAGGTCTTGGTGAGTGGTGAGCAGGAAATGAAAGCGGTATATATAGAGGAGGGGGGGGTGGTTTTGGTAATTTGGGGGGAGGCAGGGAAAAGAAGCATAGGCACTTCCAAGCCAATGAGGTCTTTTTGGGGTTCTAAGCCAATGCCAATTTTTCATCTTTCTTGCTTGCCACTAGTATTTATTTTATTGTCCAATGTCTGATGATGTTATGATTTCAGACTAGCAGGAGCAGTAACATGATACTGTAGTTAGTTATAGTGACAACGCACCAGTCACCGAGAAGTAATTATGATCTTTGGTTTGGACGTAGTAACTATTGTTTATCTTTGATGCTTGGGAATGTAGCGAACATGGAATAGCTGGGAAACAAGTGAAACATGGATGTCAGCTTCAGCCAAAACGTGTGAGGCTTCTATATACGGAACCATCAACCATGGTGCGTTTAACTTGTATCTTTTTTTGTTTTTGATAATCGTTTAACTGGGATCTTGCCTCGTAGAACCGAGCTTTCTACTGGCGCCACTCTTTTTTTCTACTGACGATTTGAAACAAACATGAGATCAATAGAGTTAAAACGGTGGGCTCCCGATTGAAACTGCCTGTGCAATCTCATTTATACAGGTGGTTTGTCTTATTTAGCCACCTCTAGAAATGTAAGGTTTGTTGGCGGTTTTTCTTTAATCATTTTCCTGCATAAATGTTGTTTACAGTGACGTTTTTTAATGTAAACCGCCTTAAGAAATGTAAACTTTATACTGGCGGTTTTTTGTTGGGCCACCGACATTATGAATTATTGTTACAGTTGCGGTTTTTTTAACCCAGTCGCCTTTAATTTTCACTAATCTCCGAAGAAGACGAGATGCACATATTCTTACATTCATAAGCCAAATTAGACCAAAATGTATATTTTGTGAAAAAAATTACAATGGAAAACATGTGAGAAATGTAAAATTATATTCCATTGCAGTTTACTTTGTACAATAAGGCATCAGGCTCTATTTTAGTGGTAGCAATCTGCTAACCGCGTCTTTGCCGAGTGCGAAGAGGTTCGCCGAGTGGCAAAATCCGCGCGCACTTTCGACAAATCGAACACCTTTGCCGAGTGCCAATCTCAAAGACTTTCGGCAAAACCGTCTTTACGAGTGCCTAGCCGTCGGGCGAAGCACGGCCTTTCGAAAAATAATACTTTTGCGAGTGCCCGGCCGTCGGCAAAATAATACACTCGGCGAAGGATAATAGGACCAAGCGGACGCTCTCTCTCCGTCACCTTTGCCGAAAGTGTCTCACGTCAGGGCACTTCGGCAACGCGACACGCTTTGCCGAGTGCCAAGCTTCCGAGCACTTTCGGCAAATACTCTCTTTGCCGGGTGCCACATAAGGCACTTCGGCAAACGTTAATTTTTTTTTTTTTTTTTTCCCCCATATTTTTTTGTGTGCCATTAGTACCTAATTACATGTCATATTCACAATTTGGGAGAATTTCACTATTTGTTTTGCTATATTTCATGAATTATTTTTATTTTCTTGCATTTTCTTGGCGACTCCAAATTTGAACTGGTACATGAAATAATGGACGTGTTCATTCAAAAAAATGTTATTCACCATGTTTGGCATATGTTTTAGGCTAAATCCGGGGACTCAAATGTGATGAAGTGTGGAGATGTGCGGGTTTTAGCCATCCGACGCCACAACTTGCTTGAAACTTTTTCAAATTTTTTTCCACAGCCTCCCCATGAGATGACAAGACACCACGCCAAGTTTCGCGGAATTTTAAACTTCGTTTGAAATTTATAGATTTTAAAAACACCTTTCCCCTTGCGTGACTCGTCATGTTCGGCACATAAATGTTCGAAATTTCCAGCGAGTCCTGGATTTAGCCTAAACATCGCCAAACATCGTGAATAACATTTTTGAATGACCACTTCCCATTATTTCATGTACCTGCAGTTCAAATTTGGAGTCGTCAAGAAAATGCAAGAAAAAATAAAAATAAATCATGAAATATAGCAAAACAGCGTGAAATTCTCCCAAATTCTGAACATGACATGTAATTAGTGTCCCAGCGCAAAAAAAAAAATGGGGCGAAAAACAAAAAAAAAGCATAGTTTGCGAGTGCGGTATGGGGCACTCGGCAAAAAGCTATTCTTGCGAGAGTGCACGGATGCGTGGCACTTTCGGCAAAGTAGGGAGGTTGTAAAAAAATGGCGGGAGCTTTGCGAGTGCGCATTTCTGGCTTTCGGCAAAAGCCCGGCTATCTCTGGGCCGAGGACCCATTTTTTCCTCATTCTTCCCCACAGCGCCCGGCCACGCTTCGCGGCCTTGCCCGCCCAGCGCGCCGCCCGATTCAGCCGGACCTCGCCCGCCCCGCCCGTTCTCGCCGGATCCGGCGGCCCCGCGGACCTCGCCCCACGCCGGCCGCCGGACCCGCCCGCGCCGCGCCCATCCCGCGGCGCGCCGATCCGGCCCGGCCGCGCGGTGCGCCCCGCCCGCCCGGTGCCGCCCGCCATCCTCGGCGGATCCGGCCCGCGCCACGCCCGGCGGCCGTTCGCGCCGCCCTGCCGATCAAGCGCCCCGCCCCGACCGCCCGGCCTCGCCCGGGCCCCCAGCCGCCCCGGCACCGTCCGCCCGGACCAAGGGCCGGCCTTGTGTGAAAGGAGGAAGGGAAGGGAAGAAGAGGAAGAGGGAGGAAGGGAAGGGAAGAAGAGGAAGAGGGAGGAAGGGAAGGGAAGAAGAGGAAAGGGGGAGGAGGAAGAAGAGGGAGGAAGGGAAGAAGAGGGAGGAGGAAGAAGGGGAAGGGGAGGAGGAGGAAGAGAGTGCCTCTCTCGACCGTCGTCCCGTCGTCGCCCGACCGGTGTTCTTCTGGGCGGTGATCGACGCCGCTGCCGCCGACCGCTTTGCCGCTGCAGGATCGGCGCTGTCGCCGCCGACCGCTGTTTTGCCGCTTCTACGCCAAGGTAAGCCCTATCTTTCTAGTAGTGGTTAGTACTAGTAGTTAGTAGGGTTAGTACTAGTAGTTAGTAAATAGTTTGGTGGCCTTCGTGCCCATATTGGTGGTTGTTATATTGGTGGTTGGCGCCTTCGCGGGCGCATATTGATGGTTGGTGGCCTTCGTGCCCATATTGGTGGTTGGTGGCCTTCGTGCCCATTCTCGGTATATGCATGTGGTTGTTGGCCTTCGTGCCATGTTTTTTGCGGGGTTTTGGGTATCTCCCCGTGCGAGGGAGGTCTTTGCCAAATTTTGAGTGGACACTAACTTTTTTGGCCTTGTTTTGTAGGAGGACTTGTCGGGGGACTCGGCGGCCCCGGCCGTCCTCGTGGGGTCTTGCTGCACCGCGTCTCCACCGACCCGTAGGTATGAATCACGCCCGTCCGTCCTTGTAGTTGTCTTACATAGCGCGACCCAGTTAAAAATCTCCCGTCAAAAGAGATACGGGCGTTGGTATGCGCATGCGTGCATATCTGCGACCGTATCTGCTTCGGTTTGTCCACGTTTTTTTAGCCCGTGGATGCGTAGACAAGGTTAGCATCCATGCTCGGCTCCGTCCAGGGCGAGATTTCGAAAGACTCCCCCGCTGTTCTCCGGATACACACTCTCCCGCCCGACGTGTATCGAGAAACGGCCGAGGTGTCAAACTCGAAATTCTGGCCTGGCGGACCTGAGCATGGATGCTAACCTTGTCTACGCATCCTCGGTGGGATTAGACCTACCCCTCACCTATTAGATGGTAGGAACGCCGTGTAGATGCAATTCTTTTGCTTATGTGGCTCACCCGACATGGGCGTATGACAGAGGATGGATAAATCGCGGAGTCGATGTACACGGCCGCAAGTAAGAGTCTTGAATGGGTTAGGGGGACCGATGCTTTCCCGAACATGCATTTGGCCCACCTGCTAAAGGGTCCTGCTCGATGCCGCGGTCCGTGCAGCAAAAAATGTAAGAACAAGAAAAGCGAGTCAAGATTGAAATGGGTAAACATATTTACAACAAACGATTCGTCCCCAAACTATAGCACTGGATCTTCCACGCTAAGTCGATCGATATTAGAGAGGACGTGGTGAGGCCCCTCCTCGAGGAGTATGATCAAGATGCTGGGATGGCGTACATGATGGCAGACTTTCATGATGCACATTCAATGGAGGATTGGAGGAGGAACTCGAGGAAACCGCAAAAGGCGTTCTACGAGATGATGGAGGCGGCAATAAAGAGCCCCTTCACGAAAGACAATGCTTACGGTTGGATGGCATTTCACGCCTTTATAGCGCTGAAGTCCCAATTGAGCATTAGTCGAGGCGGCCGACACACCTGCTGTCGGTTCTTGGCAAAATGCTTCCGTAGGGTCACGCCCTGCCGGAAGAACATCGCATTTGTCCACGAGATTTCTTCGTGGATCAAGATGCCGTATGACTTCGCACCATGCTTGTCCAAAGGGGTGCGCCCTTTAGGGGAGACTCAAAGGAAGCAACGATCGCCCAAAGTGCAAAGCCTCTAGGTATGTGGAGGTAGAATGTAGTGATGGCAGGAAGAAACACCCAAGATCCCCTCGAGATGGTCCTAATGACACCTTCCTTTCGCATCCGAGGCTCCAACGGGCGCACATGACGGAGGAGTCCGAGAAACAAATGACATGGCACAAGAAGGGCAAAAGATACAGTCCCGAAAGTTGGTACACCCATCGGATGGTGATGCATGGAAGCACTTCGATAATATGCATCCCCAAAAAGCTATGGAGGCTCGAAATGTGCGTGTAGCGTTACGCGAATGGGTTCAACCCGTCACGGTCAACTGGCGGCCCGTACACTTGTTGGCCCGTGTTTGTGATCCCTCTCAATCTTCCCCCGTGTCATGTTTGAGCTCAAGCACCGCGCTCTTGACGCTGATAATACACAGGCACCCGCAACAATATGGGTGTGTTCATGCGGCCGGTGTGGGATGAATTGCAAGATGCTTGGGAAAATGGGTAATGCTTGGCGATTAATCGGAGCTACAAAGACAAACTTTACAATGCACGCATTGTGGTACCTATATTCAATGCATGACTTCACGGCTTATGGCATAT
>JADLZK010008616.1:0-201221 GCA_015847255.1 Hyparrhenia diplandra | reverse complement strand
TCCTACCCTTTTTCCCACACTGGGTTTTGAGGAGTTTTAGCAGAGGCATACACATCGCCTTATAGTGGCCAAAGGGGGTGTTGTAAAGACCAAAGTCGAGAAAAGCAAGTGAACACTTGACTTGATGCGGTGGCCAATTAAATGGAGATGAAGGAAGCACAGTCAGGCTGTCGTATCGCATGTAGCAATATTGCTAGCAAGCGCGGAGGAATCTGAGGCTTACTTGCTCTATATATATAGAGGCTCGCTTGGGTTGTAGCGGATCATCATAAAATGAATAAAGATGCGACGACCAGTCCCTCTTCTTCTCTCCAACACTGCATTGTCTCTCTATATGCTCTTGTGTTCATTAGCGCTATCTTGTTGGTGTTACATATGTGGAAAGAGCAGTGATTTCCCAGCAATCATCACCGTTTCTCTTTTACGCAAGCGGCTGGGCACGCGTAACCGAGAAACGACGTGACGAAAAGCGAGCACTAGCGAATGCTACTGCGGTCATGGCGACTTTCGGCGGCGACCACAAGCGCGCGCCCGCCCGGCGAGCGTTAGCGCCGCCCTAAAGCATCCTCGCCCGGTGGGGTGCTCCTGCTTCCCCAAGTGGCTGAGTCAGGATCACGGTCCTGCCCTTTTGCGACCCGAATGTCGCCGTTGCCGGGATCTAGTCAGCTTCGGCTTCTTCCCCTTGAGATGCTCTAACCGCGCGGGCGAGAGGCCATGGATCACCAGGGTCCACTCTTCTGGCGGTCTGCACGACCAGGTCGAAGGGAGGGAGGACTGGCGTGCCACGTCGCCGGGTGTACGATAAGCTAGGGAGGAACTCTACGGCCACCGCCCGTTTGCTGGCGGGAGGACATTGTTTGGGTCGTCGATTACATTCTTTGGCTGGCTGGCGTGAGTGTCACGAGCCACGAGGGCGTCGTTTCACCGGTGATCTCGGTTGACCGCGAGGCCTACTCCGGGCTCCGCATACCTGCCGATGCGGTGACATCGCGCTAGCCGGGAGGGAATGGGGAAAAGGGAGCTGTCTCCGGGCGAGCTTACAGCCGGGTTGCCGGTCGTGAAGGAGAGAGGAGGAGGAAGAAGAGCGACCCGGTAGCAGCGTGTGCTCGGCCCGGCGATGGCGTGGCTCCCCCACTCGCAGTGCTGGCGGCAGCGTCGGCTGGCGGGAGGTTTCCGCCACTGCCTCATGCCGGGACCCGTTCCACCTCGCCGCACCACCTGCGCGCGAGCCGGTCAGCGGTAGGACCGCGGTGCGACTTCTTCGAGTGCGCGGCGGCGTCTCGAGCCGCCCGGCACTCCCCGCCTGCGCCATCCGCGAGTCGATGTGCGGCCGGACCTGGTCGGCAAAGTGCTTGCAGTGCTTCTCCACCTTCCCGCGTTCGGGGCAAGGTGCCCCCATCCGCCTTGATGTTTCAAGCTGTCTGGGGAGGGGC
Source organism: Hyparrhenia diplandra (assembly GCA_015847255.1). Lineage (NCBI taxonomy): Eukaryota > Viridiplantae > Streptophyta > Magnoliopsida > Poales > Poaceae > Hyparrhenia > Hyparrhenia diplandra. The sequence goes on along the minus strand of JADLZK010008616.1, from coordinate 199,788 downwards.
ACGCGCAGCTGGTATCCCTCCGCCGGCAGCCAGGTGGCGGGAGCAGGTGGCTAGCGCTCTGCGGCGTCAGCGGCACCGGCCGCCCTACGGCGGCGGCAGCGGCGGCAGCCTCCTCCGGCATCCACCACCGGCGAGACGCCCGAAGTTGGGCGGAGGGGCTCGGCCGGCGCCCGGCATGCGCACTTCGGCCGGCGGCGGCGACGATCGGCGTGGTGCGGCGCCATCGGCCGTCCCGGAGGACTGCGGCGGCGGCGGCGACGTCGCCTCACGAGCTTCGCTCGGTATGTCGAGTGGAGGAGGTCCCTCGCGGCTCACGGCTGAGCCCCTTTGCCGCCTCCTAGGTGTCAGATGCGGTCGAGCGCGTAGGAGCTGTACCTTGAGCCCTGACCTCGCCGGGCTCCGGTGCCCAGCTGGAGCTTAGGGACTTCGACCCCATGTTGAGTTGAGTTGAGTGCGCGCTCCCCGCTCCTTTGGTGGCGGCTGCACGTGGAAGCCCCTCGACTTACCGCTCGGGGCGGTGGCGGGCGACCCGGGTGGGCAGACTTGAGTTTGCGGCGAGTTCGCCCGGAATACGTGGTAGGGCCACGGCGAGCGGGCTGCCAGCTGAGGTCGGATGCCCCCGTACGATTTGGTGGTCACTGAAGATGCGTGGCGGCGATGATGGCCTTTACACAGCGTTAGGTACCGGTACTTTCGTGCCTTCGGTTGATGAGGTTCATAGCTCGTTTCAAGAGGCCTGGAGCCATCCGCTACTCTCCACACGGTCTTGAGGAAGACTTCGTCAGCCCATCGTCTTAGAGCTAATGCGAAGCGTGGCGGCTCATTCTGCTACAAAGAGTGGGTCTAGAGCTTCATAGGCGAAGGACGGAGACAGGAAGAGTTTTGCTCAAGAAGATGGGGGATCGAGGTCGAGGCCGAGCATGAGGGATCTGCGGTCTCCTTTGAGGTTGCGGTCGAGCCTTCCGCGGGGCCTCTTTGCTTTGAGGTGAAGCGAGGAGGGCATGGAGCACTTCCTTCTAGGGAAGAAGCGGCGCCTCGGGGGCTGAGTAGTTGTAGATTGTCCTCCCGATGCAGTCGCGAGTTTGTTCATCATGTATATCGCCAAGTTTTATTTCCGTGAGATGGGTTGTTCGTTTCCTTTTTCGTTTGTTTTGATGTCGAAGCTAGGCATCTGTATTTAGTTTGGTTTTTCTCTCTTAATAAAAACGGGTGAATGGCCGGTCGAGAAAAAAAACTATGACATGCGCTTGTCCACACTCGCAAAGGCACATCACACAATTAAGCAGGCACCTACACAAGGATTAAACAAAGTCTCATAATCAATGCTATTAGCATTGTTTTGCGTTGAGTGTGCAGTGGTGCCTGCACGTACTAAGCTTTTCGTTTTTGACTAAGCGTGGAAATACCGTTTGGTTGCTTGTACCCTGTGTATGCGGTTGACGATGGCCGGTGATGCAGAGGGCATATGCATGCATCTTCGCTGCTTCCTTCAGTTTCTGCACCTCTTCATTCTCGTGCTTCTCCTCCTATCTGTCAATATCAATCATTCAATTACCTACTACTTTTTTTCTGTAAATGCTCATTACATTCTCAAATGCACAAAAGGAAATGAAAATGGTCATTTCAAAATGCAGCAGCAGTTCACATAATATTAATTTTCTGAAGAGAATTTGGTCGATCAACAAAGAAGATCTAGGTACCCTGGCCACTGTATCTGTAATTGCTGTACACTCTGATCGATGAGACAATGGACAACAAGCATATCCTTATTTATCCTACTAATCAAAACACAGATCGATGAAGTATCATTAGGTACTGGATGGTCTGTACATATCAATCGATCAAGATGAACACGCGTACGGTTCGCCTGATTGTACGCGAACCTAATAATTTGGGGCGAAGTAGCAGTCACTGGTGGCTGTCATCCAGGTAAAATGAGACCCATGTGGTGTACATTACGCCGCCCGGCGCCATATAACGCTTGAAACGCTTACACCAATCGTCTCCTGAAGCGCTAACCGCAAAAACTGGGCAACTGAGCAATCGCTTGACCTAGTGCCGGTCTCCGCTCCCGTACATTCCATTTCAATGGTTCAATAATTTAGGGCCGGTCTCCGCTCCCTACATTCCATTTCAATGGTTCAATAATTTAGGGCCGGTCTCCGCTCCACTACATTCCATTTCAATGGTTCAATAATTGTCTTGCTTAGTGTTATTTGGTGTTGCTCATCTTTGATATATATACATTTTGAAAAGAAACCACCTAATTTTTATACCCCTGCTACTTGCGGTTTTGTAGCAGAGCTAAAGCGCAAAGGTAAATTAAATAGAGACGGTTTACAGTCAACAGTTACGGTAAAACCAGCAGCAGCCGCCCCATTGCTACCTTTTTTTTACTTTCGGTAATAAGCAGCATCAAGACTGAGATGAAAAACCCAAACGGCTCAAAAGAAACCTCCAGTCAAGCCAAAGCGACAACGAGATTTCCTTCTGCATTCAGCTTCAAACACTTTTATTTGCACCGCTACCGCACTGAACTGAACCTGGCAATTGTTTAGGGATCAACGATGGACTGGTAGATGGCCTGACGTTTAAATGCACGTCTTAAGAGTGAACAAAGTAATGGCCCGCAGCAACAGGCCATGTTTGTTGAAGAGTGCTCGTCGTTCAACGAGCGCGGTGTCATGACTCAGGGGAGAACACCCCAAGCTGTACAGTCCCCCCACTCCCTAATGGCACAAGTATTGCAAATTGCAACAAAGCTTTTACCCGGTCACTGCAGAGGCAGGCGGTAGCGAGGAAAAGCGGTGGCCTTAGTGAGGAAAAAGCCGATGAAGCAACCTAAGTCCGTGCAACTTTACATACAAGGAGGTTTTTATTCCAAGTGCCAAAAGGGGGAGGTGAGTGTCCCCAAAGAGGTCGCCTTTGGCGAGAACGCTGAGCTTTATTTTCCAACTTTTCCACTAGATAGCCTTGCGCCTCCTAGGGTTCTCTACGGCGTAAGAAAAGGCCGGGCGACACCGCCGCCGCCGCGCGTAATGCGGCCCCGCTCACCAAGCCTCGGCCACCATTGCTGCCGGCGGTGAGCGAGGAAGCGAGGTCCTCCCTCCACGAGCTGTCTTCATAGGGTTTTGATCGAGTCCCTGGTCTAGGGGTTGCTTTCGTCATCGTGTTCAGCCCGGTGGAGTTAGGTCTTTTTGCGGAGGCGTGGCTCCTACGTAGTTTTGTTTTTCTGGCGGCGCCCGGCGTCTGGCGGCGGCGGCCTTGAGGAATAAATTCGCAGCTTCTTCCGTTCTCAGATGGCCGTCTTCCTCCGGCGTCAGCGGAGAGAGGCACAGGCCCAGAACCCTATCCGAGGGAGAATTACGGCGCATCGTCATCTTCTTCAGGTGATGATATTTATTTGTTGACCTGATTAATCTCCAAGGAAGGTGTTCTTTGGTGAAAATGCGGCTTTGCTCGGGGTTGCCGCGGTGGAATCGAAGGATCGTCATGGAGTGCGGGGAGTTGGCGATGCGCTGGGGAAGCAGTTTATTACGGCTGATTACGCCTAGAAAGTAAGTCCTCCTCTGCGGCCTCCACCTTGTGGAGGTTTGGCTTGCAGTTGCCCCGCGGCGATTGGGAAGCGACTTCGGCCAGCGGTGGCGAAGCGGATCTCACGAAGGCCGGGGAAGATGAGCAGGAGTTTTTGTACTTCTTTTTAATTTTTCTTTTCTTGAGATTTCTATTTGTAAAAGAGGGGTGTAATGCACCAAGATTAATACATGTTCCTTCTCAAAAAAAAAAAAAAAAAGTAGGTTGGGGGTTTATTTTGAAGCTAGAAAATCATGGATTGGACCAGTTATAGGGTATTTTCTTTAGAGATGCTCGTTTCCAGCGACAACAATTACAAAAGTATGAAGCGGAATGCCAAAGATGATGCTTGAGCAGCTTATAATTATGTATAATCACACAAATCCCAAATTTTTTCAAATTTTTCTCATATAAAGAATAGAAGGTTCATGGTTTATAAATAAACATCCACATACACAGCGGGCGGCACAAGTAAAGAGCATCTTTTCTGAGAGTTTAGTATATAGTTTCTTGCTAAACTAGTAGATCTTCACATTCTAATGTGCTAAACTAGTATATCCTAGCAAGTTAACAAGATAAAAGCAACCCTTAAATTTTGTCTAATCAAAATTCTCTTTTATTAATGAAAGGACCGAAGCAGGGGGGGGGTGAATGGGAGCCCTCAAATTAAGTGCTTCGAATTAGATGACTTGTAGCTCTCACGACCCCTCGGGCAAAAAGCACACACCACCGCATTGTATGATCCGCGACCCTTGGATGCAAAGGTAGATGAGCTAGAAGTTTGCTCTAAACTCACAGCGGATCAGCGGAAACCCGGGCAGAAAACAAACACGCAGAGAGCGGGGAAGAAAAACAGCCTCTGCGGAGTGGCCACGGACTCAGCGGCCGGACTCCTTGGCGAGTCAGGTCCAGCGTCCGATCGGGCGTCGAGTCGGATAAGCCCTTGCGGGAACCTATACGCGAGGGCTTGCCCGGGCCGGGACCAGGCCGGTCAGCGGTCGTGCGTCGATCGGTGCGTCCGAGTCACCCGGCCAGCGCGCAGGACAGCCGGAAGCGTCCGGTCAATCGAGGGCGTCGCGTCGGTCGTGCGTCCGGTCACCGGCAGCCTTGTATGAACAGCACCGGCGGCGGCGACTCACCCCAAAATCGATCAAACTCACTCAAATGAGAAACCTCGAGGTCACAAGAATTGAGCCATAGCATCTAGGCATGGGGTGACCATTTTCCCCCTTGGAAATTTCGAGATTGATGGAGTGAATCGAGAAAAATACGCCGGATCACACGAAGAACACACCCAAAAGGTCACCTTGATCCAAAACTCGCTAGATCTACGTGCTCGTGAGGAATTAGCTCAAACCCTTCGATTGGAAATGATCCTCTCGCGTCCTATGCGAGATCAGCGCCAGAAAAAGCGAGATCAAGCGGTGCCAAAGTCGAAGAAAATCAGCGAAGAGAAATAGGGGAGAGGATGAACTCGGGAAGAACAAGTGAAGAACTCAAAATCACGGCTCACGAACAACAAAGAACACCCAGTCGATCGATCCAAAAGCGTCACCTGTGAGCGGGCTAATCCACAGCTCCAGCCCTTTGCTGCCAAATCTTGGTACAAATCGGTGGACCTCTCACACCTGGAGTCTATAACCCTAAGCGAAAAATATGAAAAATGAGAGGCGAGGGAGGATGAAGGGGGTATGCCTGCGCTAAATCAGCCCCTATTCCTACGCCTAAACTACCCTAAGGATACGTGAGTCGGTTTTGTAACCTAAGGCTATTTCCAGTCGACTACGGGTAATCTTGATCCGGCTGCACGCGCCTTCCTCACGCGGTAGCCTTGCCTCCCGCAATCTCGATGACGCCACGTGCCGTCCTTCGAGGTCAGGCCGGGAACTGCCGGGTTTTTGAGAGCGAAAGCCCAGCGAAACCAGCGCTGTGGTTTGAGGCCCAAACCGCAAACCGCCCGAGTGGTTTTGAGGCCCCAAACCACGAAACCACGCCCGATGGTGTTTTGAGGGCAAACCACCAAACCTCCTCGACGCGTGTCACCGCCGTCTTGACGCAGCGAGTCAGCCAAGTCATCCGAGCTCCCGCTTTCTGCACCGCGCTTCGCCCGTCTTGACCCGATCGACCGCGGTCACGCCCGATCCTCTTGCATCCGTCGATGTCCCGGATGATCGACCACCATGGCTAGCCGCCCGGCACCCGGTCCCTCGGTCCAAGCCTCCACGTCCGTCCTTCACCTCCCGCGGTCCGTCGGCCAGAAGCCACGTCCTCCCTTGGCAGCCTTCACCTCTCCCAGTCGGCTACCATCTCCAGAGCTCCACACACGCACAACACGAACCAGAGAATGCGTCTTGACACACTCCACGTGTCTTGCGGTGAACCATAAGCGGCGAGAAAAGATAAAGAAAAATAGAAAGAATGTTGAGTGTTGACAATCACTACATCAAAACTAAACACATTTTGAGATAAAATCAACCATGTGTTCGCAATCTCCCCCTTTGATGAGTGCATTGTCAACATTCAACACACACGAAGAATAAGATAGAAGAAAGCACATCGAGCGCAAGCTAAGACAACCCTAAGCTGGATAGCAAACTTGGAGCAAAACTTGGTTCCCACGAGACGCATGGGCAAAAGAGGCTGCGCTCAAACCAAGCTAAGCAGCGGCTAGTCTCAAGAGAGGTAGAAACAGGCTCAACACCACTAGACGGCTCCAAACCAATCTCTACCAATTTCTTTTCACACACAAGCTAGACCCTCAAGGCAGGCAAAAGGCTCAACACATCTGAGCCAAAGTGGTAAGAGATACTCCCCCTTGACTGAAAGTGCAGTCACTGAAGATACCAACTCAAAGTGGTAAAGAGATACTCCCCACAGGTTACTCCCCCTTGACCTAGATGCGATCCAGCTTGAAGATATGCAATTAAAGAATACCAATTCACAATTCAGCGTCTTTGTATCTTTTCTGCCCCTTGTTAGCACATGCACTAATTAGCGATGAAAATGCATGCAAAGAAATTTTAATGAGTGGCTCAAGTTTATATAGTCATCAAATGAAAAAGATGCTCTAGGTAGTGTGTCATGGCAACAAAATCAAATTACTTAACACGGTGCTCAAGCCGATCAAAAAGATATAAGGATATGGCTTGAAAGCATTTTGATGCGGAGTTTAAGCATTTCGAGAAAAAGGTGTCCACCACAAAGAATAGCACATAGCATAAGTAAGGTACGGAAATCTACCAAGAGTGCTTTACACATGTATATCAAGAGGACTACCCCAAAACAGATTTATCCATCATGCCAAAGAAAGGGCCAACACTTGCCAACAACATTTTAAGATTGCTCGAGTTTAGGGATACAATTGGTCCAAAAGACATGAGTGCAGTGGTTATCCACACCAGTGCGCGCCCACTAATCCAACCATGTCAAGCAACCTATGTACATGTGAGCAATCGAAGCTTAAGACAATAGTGCAGGTCAAACACTACCAAGCTCAGGTTCAACTTCAGGTGCAATGAAAGGAAGCTGTCCCAAGACTTGGATGTGGGGCGGTATGGACCCCATCTCGATCTTTTTCCATACACTTAGCTTAAATTTCAGATTTTAGCATATGAAAATATGTAAGTCATCTAAGCAGGGTATAACTTCGATTATGAATGAGACATAGTCATAGCATACATAATAAGCACAAAGGATCTCAACAACTTAAAAGCACATGCACGGAACTATCTCAATGGTGAACATTTTGCAAGATTCATCGTTGTTAAGCAAGTTCACATGAAAAACAACTTTGCTCATAACATATACCAATTGAGCGAAGGAGCACAAGCTATAAGCACCAACAAGTAATTGTTACACTAAACGGAAACATAGTCTCATTTGTGATCAATATAACCAAAAGCTCAAGATGCAAATGTAGCTGCATATGAATGCAATATGATACAAGATAATGCACAAAAGTAAAACAAACCTAGCACTACATGCATTGCATCCCAACTACAAAGCGCTACCCTCAAAGAAAGGGATATAGCACCGCCCAAACTCTCACCGAGACCACAAAGCGGACTTGATCTAATGGCTTGGTGAAAATGTCCCTTGTCTGTTCCTTTCTGGCCGCACATCTTTGAACATCTATATCCCCTTTCTCCTGGTGATCTCGAGAAAGTGATACCTCACACTCTATGTGTTTACGATGCGGGAATGCGAGGTACGGTTTTTGGCTACACTCCACCGGGCTCCCATGCTATCACACAACAAGGGTTTTGCGTGAAAACCTCAACCCAAAGTCTCTCAAAGTGGCAACCATCCCACAGCGGTGGGAACAACCAAGCGGCCCGGCAACATACTGCAGCTTCCAGCGATGCGTGGCGACACGGGGCGCCTGCGAGGCGACCAAGACACAAAGAAGTACCAAAGCGGCAAATTACGAGTGGACTTTTCTATGCATCACGATCACCCGGCGCAATCAGCATCGAGAATAGCCAACCGGGGGAGAGTGGAAGAAGCCGGGTACCATAGGCCAAAGTCGGGGTAGCGCAAGTACACGAAGATCCTCTTCCACGGCACGAAAGTGAGAGGTCTTGTGGCTGAAACCCCGTCTTGAGAGGCACACCCGCGACCAAAAGAAGCTGGATGTCGAGGGCGTCGGCGTCCGAATACGGCCGGCGAAGCCGTCATGCAGCTACCGTACTCCCTTTGGTCCACAGCTTCTCCATCCTTGTCTCGTCCGGGGCCGTAAAGTGATGGAGCATAGGCGTCGAAAAGAGGCAGCTCACCCATGCGAAACTTAGGATCATGTCGCCGTGTACTTACTTGCACGGTGTCGCGAAAATCCATCCTTGGTTTGTTTGATTTGAAGTCAAGGGAAGTAGGTCAACTGCGCCCGTCATGCTCATCTCGAACTCCCTGCTCATAATCTCTGCAAAACTTCGATACCATAGCATGTGAAGAGCCACCAAAGATGATATCATCACATATATCACGGACTAGGAGTATGTCATTGCCTTCCTAAGCGAAGCAAGGTCTTGTCTACAGCCCCCATCACAAAACCCTTAGCTAATACAGGAAAAGCTTTGGTCGCTCATACGGGCTCTAGGGAGGGCTTGTTTCGGGGCCGTACAAGGCCTTGTACAACAACACACATAATGCAGGTGTTTAGGATGCTCAAACCAGGGGGGTTGCCTCACATACACCTCCTCCTCCTCTATGAACCCATTCGGAGCACTCTTGACATCCATTCTGGAAGAGTTTGAAACCCTTCAAGGCCGCGAAAGCAAAGCAAGATCCTAATGGCTTCTATCTCTGCGAAGACTCTGGGGAACTAAAGTTTCCTCATAGTCTATTCCCTCTTTCGGCAAAACCCACGGGCAACTAATCGGCTTTGTTTCTCACAACCACCCCATCCTCACTCTGTTTGTTCTTAAACACCCACTTGGTTCCTATGGGATGACAACGAGGTACTGGAGGTGGCACTAAGACCAGACTTGGTTTCTCTCAAGTTTTTGCAACTCTTCATGCATGGCATTGACCCAATCCTCCGGCGGATAAAAACGTGTCAAGATCTTTGGGGCTCCAATAGTGGAAATAAATGCGAGTGAGCAAAAGTGACACATAGCATAGGTTTTGGAGCGAGTTACCCCTTTTGATCAAGTCCTCAGATCATGGTCTCACGGGGGTGGCGAGCGCTGAATGTCTTTGAGCGCCCGATCTTGCCAGATGTCGCCTCCCCTCGGCCCGAGGCGGAAACCTCCTGCGAGTGCGGCGTCATCGCCACGAGGGACTGCTCCACCGGACCCAGAGTAGTGGTAGTAGAGTACGGTCGTGGGCGTCATTAGATACGTCGCGAGGGTCAGCCGAGGGCAAGCCGGTGGAGTAAACCGGGATCACCCGACCAACATCTTCCTGCTCACTCACTCCACAAAAATGCTGCTGCTCCATCTCTTCCTTTCACGCACACTCAAACCACGAGAAGAAGAACAAGGTGCGGTTTCGCCGAAGGGATTACCTCACCGTCTCTGCAGCGGTTAGTCTCAAGGTTGAGAACGTAGGCGTGTGAGTGCAAAACATAACCAAGAAAAGATACCATCAACAGATCGGGGCTTCGAATTTGTCAAAGGGTTACCTTGCTTAAGAATGAAGCACACTGCATCCAAAACACACGGAAGTGACTCACCTTGGGCGATCTCCCAAACCGCAACTCATATGATGTCTTCTTGGTGAAGCGAGGAGGAAAAATGCGGTTGGAGACGCTAGCCGCTGTGTTGGATTGCCTCGGCCCAATACTTCCTCGAGATCTTGTGTTCATCAAGCATGGTCCTTGCCATCTCCCACTAGCGTCAGGGTTCTTCCGCTCAACAATCCCGTTACTGTGGCTGGAACATAAGGGCTAGAAGGCTGGTGCTTTCGATACCCAGAGTTAGTGCAAAGAGACTCAAAGCGAGTTTTTGAATGACAGTGCCATTGTCCCTTTAGCGAATCGCTTTCGAATGAGCGTATCACGTCAACTTCGGTCCTTAGTCTCAAAATCAAATCACGAGCAAAACCAAAAAGCCTCATCCTTGCCCTCCATGAAAAAGACCAAGAGTATCTCAGAAAAATGCGTCAGCGATCACTAGACAATACCACTTCCCACCTTGACCTCACGCGAGATGGACCAAGCGTGTCCGTGCTGAAGAATCTCTCGGGTCTAGAGGTCATGATACGAATCAGCGGGTGGTGGGAGCCGGGATACCATCTTCAGAGTAGGCGACAGGAGTGTGGCAAACCAAATCCTTCTCAAATTTGAGCTTAAGGCAATCCTCGGATTAGATCCATTGAACTTAACCTCGCAAAGGGAGATCGAAGCTCAAATGACCTAGTCTCTATACCACTTCCAAGTCGGAGGAGGACCGACGCCAACAAGCAACAAGAGGTGCCAAAGCCCGCGGAGAAATCAGCCTGAAAGACTTGCCCAAATGGCACGATCCGACAAAATAAGATCACCCACGAGGTCAAAACTCACGAGAACATCCAACAGCAGAAGCATTACCCTCATACCCGTCGCCATGCTGAGAAAGCGAGCCAGAAGGTTGAAGTGCGAGGGTTGGAGGCAAGGCCCACATCCTTGAGCACAAAGTGATGCGTTGATCTGATCGACCCTCGTGAAAAGAATGCTTCCCTACATTGCTAGTCCCGAAAGTGAGTGTACTCTCTTGTCTTCATGGGGGTGAGAATTTTGCGGAGAACCGCGAGAGTTCGGTCGTGTATGAGAACAGCAGTCAATGAGCCACATGTCCTCCGACCTTCCGACCTGCATCAACAATAGAACATGGGATGAGCAAATGGCACAACACGTTAGTAAGCTTGGAAGAGTACCGGTGTTGACCATGCTACCCCAAATATACATTAGGCACAACAAACATCCCGCCCCATCTTGCAAACTTCTCACCACGCATAGCAAAGCGTGGTGCACTCCCTCTTCTCAGCCTCAAAACTCCCAAGCGAGGATCTACATCCACCAGCGAACCACGACACGCCAAAGCGGTCTCACAAACCGTGGCCCAAACCTCACGAGACCTCCTACCTTCCGGGCCTAGCAAAGCGCCTGCGAACCAGCTGCACACCCCCTCTCATACAAGCCAAGTGGTGGGTGGTACGTATCACGCAGTTCTCAAACTCCACTCTACGCCCTAGCATCCCTCTTCCTCTGAAGCAAAAACTCAACCAAGTGACCATCTCTCTGGCAATACTCACGGTGATACCTCACCTCTCTCTTGGGTGGTGGTTGGTTCACTCTCTTGAGGTGGATGGTTCACTCTTGTTGTGGTCTCGGCTTTAGGAAGGGTTTCCTCGAGGATCTGGGCAAGAGTGTCAAGTGGGTTCTTGAGGTGAGTTCGGTTTTGGGAAGCCACACTTGTTTGGGAGGTGGAGTCTTGGTGGGCTCTTGAAGAATGCCATTTTGCACAATGGGTTGGGTAGGCTTAGGTGGGGTGCTCTTGGTCAGCTTGGGGTGTTTGTGGGTTTCTCACTCGGGCTCAAACCACTTCCTTGCCAGCCCCTTTTCCATAGATAGCTTCACCCTTCCCACCTATAGCAAAAGCCTAATCCCGATGTGTCAGTCCCACCTCTTGAGCCGACTCATCATCATGCATGCCAAAGCGCGCTCTCCACTAGACACCCAACTTCGAGAGCAGGGCGAAGATATGTGATTTCCTCTTCAACTCTCCCCTTGTCATGCACGCAAGACGCCAGGCTCCAACTCAAAGCTTCACACTTAGCATTTCGAGCAGCGTGCTATATGCACGGGGCGGCCCTCTCAAGCCGCGCAGCTTGGCGGCCTTCTCTGCCAGCACTCAGGATTGCAAGCGGGACATGACTTTGCGCGCACTCAACAGCATGAGGCCTAGCCTTGACTCAACAGCTCATCTAACAAAGCGAGAATACTTGGACTGCAAAAGACATGATACTAGACATATCCGCGGCACAAGCATCACACTCACGTCTCATCCGAAGCGACAGCAACGGCTTCTAAGCAACTCTATCTCGGTCAGCGCCCATCTCCACTTCTCCTTAAACTCTTTTCTCTCCCTAGCGTAGCGCTTAGCAACCCTTCTCTTGACAAACAAAGCCTCGCGAAAGAGTCAACCTCGCCGAGAAAGAGATTGAGTGTAGGGAGGTACCTCGGAGGAAGGAGAAGAATGCGTCGATGCGTGTGCCTTGCGGCACATAGTCGGTCACACGCTCCATCGAGTGCCATAGTGCGAAGCCCTCGAGACTTGGAGTTGGTGAAGAAGCAGAAGTCCATTGAACTTTCATCTCGACCTTGCGCTTCCGGACTCCTCAGTATCAGCGAAGAAGATTGCCCGTCCAGAAGTCGTTGTAGCCGAGGTTCTTTGAGGAGGCAAGGAAGCGTGCTTGTGCTCCTTGGCACGCAGAGTACTTCTTCTTGATCGCCTCCTTGCCGAGATCCCTTCTTGGACTTGTGACTTCGCGGAGGTGTACTCGCGCTTGTCCTTCGGCACATGCCGTATGTACTGGCGGAGTAGTACTTCGCGGCGGAGTACGTGACGCGCTCTTCTTGGGGCGGTGCTGAAGTGGTCGGGATCTCGCTTGCACGAAGCATCAGCCCTTGGAAACACCGCCCGCGCTCAGGCGGTTCATCGCGGGTTTGTTGTGGAGCCGCGAGAATGCGGTGATGACTAGTTACCAAGCTCATCATCCCCAAGGCTCTCCATGCGCTCCTGCAATCACGCGAGACACCAGAAGGAAGACAAAGGCCCGAAAGAAATCGCAGCGCCGAAGGGTTAGCAGAAGCGGACGCTCTTACGAGAGGCGAGGGTGCAACATTAGGCGCGAGATGGGTTCTTGAGCTTCGCTGGATGCGGGCCTCAATCTCGAAGACTTGAAGCTTCTTTGTAGAGCTCGTCGAGAGTGAGGGGTATGCGTGGTTGGCGGACTCCATGATGCAGCGGACACCTTCACATCCCACCTTCAGATCCGGGCGTACAAAGAGCGCGTAGCCTTACCGTGCTTTCGTCCAACACTCTCTCAGAAGGCTTGTTGCATAGAAGCTTGTTGCGGATCGTGCGAAACCTAGCAAGAGAGAATCGATGGTCACCAGCCATCAAAATTTGATTGAGGTTATTGTACTCTCTCTTGTAGGTTTACGTAGGCTGAGCCTTGACTTGTGGGTTCCCTCATGGTAGCTCTCAGAGTCTTCCACACCTCTCTAGCGATCTCTGAAGTGGCTACCCTCTCAAACTGCTATCCTTGAGGCTAGAGAACAAGACACTCCTCGCTCGGTTGTTGGCATTGTGTTGGGCTATTTGATCCTCACCCACTCGGCGGCAAGCGCGGTAGTTCTGCGTCCTCAGCGATCTCCCACACTCTCCAATCTATCCCCATGAGATGGCGCTTGCATCTTAATCTTCAATAAGGGATAGTTGAGTGCCATAGGCTTTCAGGAGGCTTGCACGCAAAGTGACCAAACCTCTCCATGTCGCCTTGCGGATCAGAACCGGTTAAGGTGGATTTGATCGCTAACCTGCGCTACGATACCAATTGTGAAGGACCCGAAGCGGCGACGAGAGGGGGTGAATGGGAGCCTCGATTAAATTCTTCGAATTAGATGACTGCTAGCTCTCCACGACCCCTCGGGCAAAAGCACACCACCGCGGTATGATCCGCGACCTTGGATCAGAGGTAGATGAGCTAGAGTTTCTGCCTAGACTCACCGGCGGATCAGCGGGCGGGGAAGCCGAGCAGAGCAAACCGCGGGGCGGGAAAGCGACCTCTGCGAGTGGCCGGGACTCAGCGGCGGACTCGGCGGCGAGTCCGGTCCAGCGTCCGTCGGGGGCGTCGGTCGGGTCGCCCTTGCGGACCTATCGCCGCGGACCGGCGGCCAGGGACCGGCCGGCTCCGGTAGATCCGCGTCCGGTCGGGCGTCCCGGTCACCCGGCAGCGGGGACAGCGCGGGCGTCCGGTCAATCCGGGGAGCGTGCGTCCGTGCGTGCGTCCGTCACCCCGGCAGCGTAACAGCACACCCGGCCAGTGACTCACCCCAAAATGATCAAACTCACTCGTCGAAACCTCGGGTCACAAGGGTTGAGCCATAGCATCTAGGCATGTGGGTGACCATTTCCCCTTGGAAATTTGAGATTGATAGGTGAATGAGAGAAATCAGCGGATCACGAAGAACACACCCCCAAAAAGGTCACCTTGATCCAAAACTACGCCCGATCTCTTTCCGTGAGGAATTAGCTCAAACCCGCCGATTGGAAATGATCCTCTCCGTCTATACGCGAATCAGCGCCAAAAAAGAGAGATCAAAGCGGTGCCAAATCGAAGAAAATCGCGAAGAGAGAATAGGGGAGGGGATGAACTCGGGAAGAACAAGTGAAGAACTCAAAATCACAGCTCATGAACAACAAAAGGAACCGGATCAGTCGATCAAAGCGTCACCACAGCGGGCTAATCCCAACTTCAGCCCTTGCTGCAAATCTTGGTACAAATCGGTGGACCTCTCGCACCTCGATCCGTAACCCTAAGCTGAAAAATATATGAAAAATGAGAGCGAGGAGGATGAAGGGGTATGCCGTTTCTAAACGAGTTGGGAACCCCTGATATTTTTGGTCCTCGTACCGCTTCTTCATCCGGAATCCTCTATTTTTTTTTATTCACACATACGATCCAATTCACTTCAATCTCCCAACAAAAATGCCAGACAGAGAGTATATATAGAGTTACTCTCGACTGCGAAAACTTGCGAGTTGTAATGATATTTGACGAGTTTTTTGTTTTATAAGAATCTCTTTTACCAAACCGTTGGAGGACATTTTTTTTTTTTTCATTTTTGCTAAAATAGCAAAATAGGGAGATGTTCTACAAAACTTCTGGAGATGCTCTAAGTTTGGCGTTGGTAACTACTATAGCGTTGTGGACTTGTATATTTGAAAAAGAAAAAAGTAATAATTGTCTATGAGTACACGACGCGTTTCGTTTTGACTAAGCGCGTGGAAACACAGCTTCGTCTACTTGTACAGGGTAATAAATTAGTTTGAGCTTGACCCGGCTGCGGTCTATCCCACCTCACTACGTACTGGAAGCAGCAGCCATGGCTCGTCTAGCTCTAGCACTGGGCATGCGTCTTCTTCCCTCCAGCTTTCAGTTTCTTCACCTCCTCATCCTCGTCCGTCTCCTATCATCTGGCTCTAGGGCCGGCGGCGCGGCTGTTGATCACTCTAGCTTCATCTATGATGGTTTCTCTGGTGACAACATGAACCTGACCATGGATGGCCAAGCTTCGGTCGTTGATGGCCTCTTGAGGCTAACCAACGAAGAGGCCATCAACGACCTTATGTTTTCTAAAGGTCACGGTTTCTACCCCCTACCCTCTCAATTTCACAGATGTGTCAAATGGCTCCTCACTAGCATCTTTCTCCACAACATTTATCTTCTCCATCATGGGGCCTTACACTGACTTGAGTGGCGATGGTCTTGCATTTGTGCTTCGTTCCACCAAAGATTTCTCTGACGCCATGTCTTCCCAGTATCTTGGCCTTCTCAATTCCACGAATAATGGCAACCCAACGAATCATCTCCTTGCTATCGAGCTTGATACCATAATGGGCACCGAGTTCAATGACATTAACGACAACCACATAGGGATTGACGTAAACAGCCTGATTTCAGTTGCCTCTTCAAGTGCAGGTTACTACACCTCTGATGGTGGGTTCCGTAACTTGAGCCTCAAAAGTGGACAGCCGATGCAGGTGTGGGTGGACTACGACAGCAAGCAGACCATGCTGAATGTCACAATAGCGCCTTTCAATCAGTCCAAACCCAGCAGGCCACTGCTAAGAAAGGTATATGATTTATCAACAATTTTGCCAACCACACCAGTGTTTGCTGGATTTTCCTCGGCGACTGGCACATTTCATAGCAGGCATTACATTTTGGGTTGGAGCTTCAAGCTGAATGGAGAAGCTGCAGCGCTAAACTACTCAGCGCTATCTTTGAAGACTATCAAGATCTTGCAGCACAAATTGGAGCTCGCCCAAGCACGCGCATCAACAGGACAATATTATGTGCAGCCCTTGTATCAGCTCTTGGAGTCGCCATAGCGGTTTGTGCTACACTTTTCAAGATCCATAGGAAGAGGCGGTTAGAAGCAAGAAGAAATGAAATAGAGTGGGAAAGGGAGTATGGGCCTCCATCCTTCACCTACAAAGAGTTGTTGGCTGCCACCGGTGGATTCAAGGACAAGATGCTTCTGGGTAAAGGAGGCTTTGGGAGTGTCTTCAAAGGACTGCTTCCCCATTCCAAGCAAACAGTTGCCATTAAAGCATATCGCCAGAGTCCAAGCAAGGGATGAAGGAGTTTGTGGCCGAGATCATCATTCTTGGTCGTCTCCGTCACCGTAATCTTGTTCAGCTGCTTGGGTATTGTCGGCACAAGCAACAGCTCCTTTTGGTGTACGACTACATGCCCAATGGAAGCCTTGATTTCCACTTACATACTCAGGATCATAACACCACCAATCTGCGTTGGGCTCAAAGGTTCCACATCCTCAAATGTGTGGCATCTGGTATCTTCTACCTACATGAGGAGTGTGAGCAGGTTGTCATTCACAGAGACATCAAGACCAGCAATGTCCTTCTCGACAACGAGATGAATGCGAGACTGGGCGATTTCGGCCTCGCAAGGTCACATGATCATGGAGCTGATGCTCACACCACGCATGTGACAGGTACTTGGGGCTATATTGCCCCTGAGCTAGCTAGGCTTGGCAAGGCAACCAAGGCAACTGACGTGTTTGCCTTCGGCGTGCTGATGATGGAGGTTGCCTGCGGAAGACGGCCAATCTGGGTGAACACAGAGAATGGGGAGCCTCTTGCTCTGGCAGACTGGGTGCTTGCTGCATGGCGGGGTGGTTCTATTGCTGGAGCTGCTGACCCAAGACTGGATGGTGATTATGTGGAGGAGGAGATGGAGCTGGTATTGAAGCTTGGCTTGCTCTGCTCACACCCCTTGCCTAATGCAAGGCCTCGAATGCGCCTTGTCATGCAGTTCCTAGAGAGGGATGCATCGCTCCCAGCAGACTTGCAACCTGATACTTTGTTGAGTAGTGATCTGGGTCAGGATTGCCACGACGAAAAGCACTTTCAGGTTGCCATGTCATGTCCAATGACCACTATAACTGATCTTTCCAAAGGGAGGTGACATGACTATGACACTTGGTGATAGACATCTACAATGTGCTCTTGCTTAGTGTTAGTAATCCTCTGTGGCAGCGTTTCAATTTATTTGGAGTACTTGTGAAATTCCTTGTTGTTCTTGGCTTACTACTATGCAAATCGAACAAGGACAATTTGTAATATCTAGCATTGAGGACATATAAGTGCTTCTAGTTGTAGCAGTAAGTTATCTGTATCTGATTTAGCATATTACCAGTTGAATGATATTAAGATTATCATATTTGGCTTTTGAAGCATCTAGCAGCTTTTAAAGCCCACCCAAACAAGGCCACAGTATGTATCAACCCTCAAAATGAAATATATAACATATTATTATTTCAATATTATATTATTCAGATTATATCATGTGCTATTCAGACCTGCTACAGCTGAAAGGTTCGAGTGTTATCATAGCATTTCATATGCAGTAATATTTCATTGAAATATATAACATATGCAGTAATACTGCGCTACATGAAATTTGTGCTATTCAGGTGCAGTAATATTTCATTGAAATTTGTTGACCATAAGCTGGTTAATTGTGATATTTACATACCAGTTCATATCTAATACCAGAGTACAGTCACCTACATTTCATATTTCAGCTTACTTTCAGCTTATTGCATAACTGTAAACTCACATAATATTTCCAACAAAAGAGTGGTTGGATACACTACTGAGAAAATGGTTTTTGTCTACCACTTACATACCAGTTCATATCTAACTGAGCAGTAGTGGCGTCGAGATGAAGTGCTCGGTGGACCTACAGCAGCCCTTAAATATGTTGGGACATGAGAAGGAACATATTCCAAATTTTCCTGTTACAGTTCAGAGTGAAAAAAATTTTTAAGTATCCTACTTATAAACTAAACAAGGAAAAAACTTACAGCACAATTACTTACTTCTTGTAGCACATCCATGAACGATCTCACTGCCATCTTCTCCAAAGCTTTCCCTTGCCTTGTCCTGCGTTTCATGATCTTGGATTGCTTCTTTTTTTTTTTTGCGTGAGAACTGTAGAAAGGCAAGCAGAAAACAACAGATGACTTAACATCATCGAACTTTAGTTACCAGTGGGTAGAGCATTTGAGCTGAATGGACATCCACAGATCCGTCAAAAGACCTATATATAAGTATATATATAACGAAATGGAGCATTTACAGAAACTGTGAATGTGAATCCAGATCCAGGAACCTTTGAAGTTAACAAGTTGTAGCCTGTGGAGTTCAAGGGTATACAAATGACTGGCTTTAGTGGCATTCTATATGCTAATGAATAATTTTTGTATTATTTATGCCAGAAAGGAAACAAGGAAAGTATCTTTCAAATATTGCCTTTCAGGATAGTTTTAATCTTCTTTGTCGAATCCTTCGCAATAACAAGAAACAAAGAATGCTATTTTGTCCTTTGCAAAATTTATACTGGAAGCCGTATTAAAATATCCCATGGACAAGTATTCTACTGGAAGCAATCTATGTTTGTTTGAGTACTCGCAGTTTGAAGAGAGTCACAACATTTTTGCATTGAGTTTCTACATGAGCTCTATCTATTGTCATTCTCCACATCATGGCATTACTATATGAAGATAATAAAGGACAAAGAAACTGACCAGGGTTTTCCTCATCCGTGGATCCGCACTCATCGTCATTAAGATCAACCACCTAACCCCGGCATTATTGCTCTCAAGAGCTTCAAGGCGAGCTATACAGAACAGATATGAAGGTATACATAATGGGATGGCAGAACATCAAGGAGACTAATTTCAGACGCAATTGATCAGCAACCCATAAGCACAAAATGGTGCCAATCTGAATATGTACGGAAGCTGAATTAATGTAATTAACACCTAAAAAAATGGTCAAATCCTTTGGTAAGGAGCCATGAGAAAGGCAGAGGCACCACAATACGCATGGCACATAATTCGCATTGCAAACCCAGGTATAGAACTCTTTCCTAATATGTTTTGTAGAGCATATACTTTAGTATTACCGAAACTGCTTTTTTAGCCTAAAACTGCTTTTCAATGAGAACAAATGGGCAATCATTATTCTAAAAACACAGAAATAACAATAAGGCCAATCACTTAAAATGGTTCTTTTACACAGTATACTTGCTAGACAAAATTGGAGCATTTTGACCACAACACATGAGGAGAGACAATTCAGAGAGAGAAGCTATCAAATTCTAAGTTGTACACAGTGAAGTGAAAATACTACTCGTCGAGGAAAATGAATTGACATCCTCATTGGCAAACGGGAGTGAAATAGCATGGAATAGGAGGGAGGGAAGGGGAAGGAAGGAGGAGTCAGTCAAATTAATCCCCTAGTTACCTGCGCGCGGTTGTCTGAGCTGGCGAGCGCGGACACCATGCGCGTGGGCGTGGCCTTGCGGCGCGTGCGGGCGGTGGTCCGGCGGAACGGCCCGACGTTCTCCTCCTCCCCATCCATCTCCGGTCACCAGGCAACAGCGGCGGCAGGCAGAAGCCGGCGGCCCTTTGCGCTAGAACAAGAGACTGGACAGGCGCGGTATAGCTAAGCGGGCGGCGTCCGCGCCGGTGCCGGCGCCGGCAGTCGACCAAGTGCGGCGGCGGCGGCCGGTGGGGACTGGGAGTCGGGATGGCTACTGGGCTACTTTCGTGGGCGCTTGTCCTCCGGCCAGGCCGAGATCGAAAACTTTCCTGGGCTGCAATTGAATTCGCTGGCCCAGTAACTCGCCTACCCGATTCGGCGGGCGGCGCCATCGGTTCAAATTCCCCGTTCCCGCAAACAGCAAGCGTCAGGTGCGGTGGCGGCACGGGACGCGTCAGCCTCAGCGTGGCGGCGCAGGCGCACAGCAGCTGTGATCAACAGCCTGCGAGGGTGGCGGCTCCAGGGCGCTATCAAGGCCGGCCCGCCTGCAACCAGGCGCCAAGCTTCACAGACCAGCTGGAAGGCAGGCCGAGCTGCGGTCACGCCGCGTGGGCGCGAAACGTCCGTCGGCAGCTGATGATGCGACGGAGGCAGGGCGTTTTTCCGGCTAGGCTGCAGGCACGGCCGCATGGAGGCAGGTGGTGCGGCACTGAGTCTGCGGCAGGAGCCATGGCCCTTGGGTGCTCACCCACACCCCTGGTGGAGCCTGTCTCACAGACCACGCATGTGTTGTTCGATGAAATGCATCAACAGTGAGGTGAGTCGTTTAGTTTCTATTTTACTAGCTAATGTTTCATGGAGCACAATTTAGCATAGCAATGGTAATAATCTTATCGTGCGTGACATTGACAGTTACAACTCATCTCTAGTTTGAGATGCATGCCATTTTATCTGTACATAGATTATTCAAAGGAGTTAATGGAAACAAATTAAGATGACCTCTTGTAATTTCACACATGTGTCTATCTAATGATGCAAATGTTATTACCAGTTAATTGACATCTCAGAAATTTGTACACTAAATACGGCCTTTTCTAGTTAGTTACTAATTTGAGCACTTAATGTTTTATTGGGCTTTGCATTAATTTTCGCTTGAAAAATATTATACAAGGTGGAAAGTGTCATATATTGTTGTTTGCTGCAACATGCATATGGATGATAGTTGCTAACAGTAGACTACCGTGTGGGTAGTTTAAGTGCGTAGATGTTGCCCTTAGCATTGCCAAAAGCATAGCTTCATGGCTTCACCACCGTTATCATCCCACAACTATTTTGCAGGGGTGGTATGAAAGTCAAAAGGCCCGTGTCACTATTACTATGACACAAGACAAATTAAATGTAGTCTGATGGATATATTACTATGTTATTACTACTGCAACTTACGTGTTTAGAGATGCCACCTGATGTTGCAATTATCAAATGAAGGAAAACACTACTGGAAAGTTGGGGACTGCTAGCGACTAGTTATTAGGTGATGATGAGCCATTCAAATTTCAAACATTACAGTGCAGCTTCGAAAACAACATTACACAAGTGGAAAGCGTCATCAAAAGGGAAATGGAAACAAGCAACATAATGAAGTTTCTTATTATACACACGGATGAGGATCAAGAATAGTAGAGAGTAACACACCCACAACAAACTTGCATACCAAATGACTACTAGTAATTGGATTAGGCCAGGACCAGGAGTCAAACCACGCTATCTTTGTCTTCGTTCATGCAAATTTCGGAAGTGGATGGAGCGGCACCGGTATCGGTGGCCAAGATGTCGTTGATGATGCAGATGTCGAAATTGATTTAGTGGTGGTGCCGGTGGTGGAGACGTTGACAATGTTGTCTTCACCATGCAAATCTCGAGAAGTCGATGGAGCGGCGGCACCGGGCGCCGATGGTGAAGACATCAATGATGCAAATCTTGGAAGTTGATGGATCGGTGGTGCCAGTGGTGGAGATGTTGGGAGTGGACGGTGGAGGGGTAGTCTTTTCCTACCTTCGACTTCTTGGCTTTGTGCCTCCTCCCTGTGCAGCTTTCGGGTGAAGGTCTCCATCCTCAAGTAAAACATCGAGGAGTCGGACATAGGAGAGGAACTTCGCTGCCTTCGCCTAAAGCCTTGGCATGGCGTGGAGATACTCCCCGCATCTACTAGCGAAGAAACGGAGCATCTCCACCCAGATATGCTGTATCTCTTCCCACATCTTCTTCTCATCACCCTTATTGTCCAACAGCTATGGTGCAAACAAATAGCCCAGGCGTCGTCAATGAGTTTTTTTTTTTTTTTTTTTTTGAACAGCCTCCCTTCTTCTTGTTTGATTTTCCTTTAGAAGACGGTGACCCCATTTCCTCTGGAGGAGAAACTTTCTTCGTCTTGATCTGTTCCGCTTCGCATGGTATTGATTACTCTCTTTTGCATAGCCCATTCATCCTTATTAACATTTGGTGGCATCCTGCCCATGGGAATGTCCATGTCCATGTCGTTGAGGATGTGATTGAGGCCATCGTAAGCGTCTGTGAAGAGATTCCACCTGGTGCTGGGCAACAACATCTCAGGATTCACAAACAACAGCATCTTCAACAATGCCCACGAATCGGCGCTGCGGTGGCTTCAAGGATCGTGGGCGACATAGAGCACTGGAAAAGGGCTTTCACTAGGAGGGGGTATTTCACAGGGGCAATATGAATTCCTGGAACCTTGTTTCTTTGATCATTTCCTCCCTCTTGCTTCTCATTTTTTCTGAGCCGGGCTGAGCCCCCGTGCCCTGTACATAAACCTCTCTTTCCCCTCTTAATTGAAAGGCAGAGCTCCCGCCATTGCGTTCAAAAAAAAAAAAAGATTCACAAACAAGAAGAGATGCACCATGCACCATGTAGTTGGACATCTCTCTGCACTGGACGGCTTTACAGGCTGCACATCCCATGAGTCAGCTAAGCCACATGTATGCTCTAAAGCCGCCAAGCTCAAGAAGAATCAAAAAGCTGCCAGTTCCGGGTGATTGCCGACAAGCTGGGGGACAAG
Source organism: Hyparrhenia diplandra (assembly GCA_015847255.1). NCBI lineage: Eukaryota > Viridiplantae > Streptophyta > Magnoliopsida > Poales > Poaceae > Hyparrhenia > Hyparrhenia diplandra. Next base: position 177,078 of record JADLZK010008616.1, on the reverse strand, counting down.
GAGGGGTGGGGAGCGGAGGGAGCCGTTGTAGCCATAACCTGTGATACTCTGTTCTACTTAAATCTTGAAGAGAAACAAATAAACCATTACAAAGTTGTAAACTTGCGAGTAGATAATGAACCATCCAAATTTCAAACATTGCATTTCTTCACAAGGGGGTAAAACGACATCACACATAGTGGAAGGCATAATACAACAACCCACAACTTTTTATTACACCGATGAGGAGCAAGACCGCAAGAGAGTCAGAGACTCAGAGTACGTACCTAGCACACGTCGGCTTGCAAACAAAAACAGAGTACCATAATATCAGAATAGTAGTAATAACATCAAAAAAAGGGGTCGGAAATCGGAATAGTAGTAGCCTGCATGATAAGAATGGGTGTCAAGGCAAATCTTCTGCAACTTCGTGAATCTCAGATTTGGGTGCAGTGTCTTGATACTGCTGGTTCCCTCCTGGGCTTGGAAGGTGCTCACTCTCAAGCCTGTCCATACTGATGGTGGTGGAGGAGACCTCCCGAGTTGGCTCAGCCATGTCGTTGCTCCCTGCTTCATCATGGCTTGGTGGCTCCTGCTCCCTCTGCAGCTTGTCGGTGAAGGTCTCCATCCCCATATAAAACAGTAGGAGCCAAACATAGGAGAGGTACTCACCGCCTTCACCCAAAGCCTTGGCGTGCAGGTAACCTCTGCATCTACTGGCGGAGTAGCAAAGCATCTCTACCCAGACGCCCTGGATCACTTCCCACATCTTCTCGTCACCCAATTCTTGTCCCAAATCCAACAACCCTTTGGCAAGAGCCCAGGCGTCGTCGATGAAGTTTTCTCTAGGACCTTCCTTTGACTCCTCTTGACAGCCCTGTCTCGACTCATTTTCAGAAGCTTTTTTCTTGGACTTGTCCAGCATGGTACTTATTACTCTCTCCATAATCCTTTTCTTTTTCACAGGTGCAGGTTTCCACTGACTCCAGCTTATTGGATTCCGGCTACTGTCCCTAAGGATCTCCTTGATCTCTTTCATCGCGGCTCTGACTCTTTTGTACACATTGCGCTCCTTGTCCTTTAGGATACGCTTGATCTCTTTACGAGCAGTTGCAAACTTCTTGTCCTCAATGGTATCCTTAAGGTTATCATAGGCGGTTATGAAGAGGTTCCGCCTAGTTCCAGGCAACAACATCTCAGGATTCACAAACAGAAGGTACACCATGTAGTTGGATATCTGTCTGCACTGAGATTTGGTCTGGTCGTCGTAGCTCTCAACAGTTGAACTGAGATTCTGTCTTATCTCTCTTATTCTCCACAATATTGTTGGCACCTCAGCAGAGGCACATATATGCTCTGAAACTGAAAAGGAGTCCGGGAAGAAGAAGCAGATATCTGTGGCGATGTGCCAGATGAGGACACACTCGTCAAACGGAAGTGGCATCTTCATCCTCACCATTCCCGGAACATGGCTGCTGCTGCAGTGGTTGCGCTCAAGCATCCAGCGGCTGCTGTGGTCATTGAACCTGCGGTAGCTAGGAGCATCACTTATTTTTTTTTCCCACCCATCTTTCAGGTATTGAAGAACCAACTCTGTAATTTTGCGAGATGAGAAGCACGACTTCATGCACCAGTGTTGGTTGAGGAAGTCCTTGCATTGGAACAAACTTGGAACCCACATCCAGCTTCTATGCCTTTTGATACGAGCATAGTATCCTATGAGGCTATATTGAGCGACCATCTCTGGCCACGCATCCAGAAGTAAATTCTTTACCTTCCTAGCCACCGACAACAATACAGTCGGAAAGGAGGACGATGAAATTTCTAGCACAGCAGTACAGTATAACATGGCATATGTAATCTTGACATCAATACCATCATCTTGTGCTTCTCTCTGGCCCTTGTGGAAGAAAATGATAGAGAAACACGGCAGCAATATACGTGATGAATTCATCCTCATAATGATTTGCCCACGCCTATCGAAGAGGTGCCCTGCAGTCTTCAGTTTGGTGTAAAGGAGTAGGAACGCATTAGCGAGCCCCCTGTTTAAAAATAGCCCGCTATAGCTCCGCTATAGCGCTGCTATAGCTTCCGGAAAGACTCGCCGCCGCTAAGCTATTTGCATTTCGCTATAACACCGCTATTTACAACTACTCACCGCTATTTAGCGCTATAGCGCCGCTATTTCATATTTCATTTGTTACTAATTTGGCATTTTGGTCGATTAAATTTTTATGAAAAAAATATTGTAATATCATATTGGTATTTAGTAATGTTATTTAGACTTGTAAAACGTTGTAAACATATTTGTGTTCACCAAATATCATATTTGCCTTGTTTTGGCATAAATAATTGGAGTTTTTCATAGTTTTTTTTATAAAACGCTATCTATCATAGCTCGCTATAGCTCGCTATAGCTTTATAGCCCTGTAGAAAAAATGCGCCGCTATTTGCCATAGCCCGCTATTTAAAACTTGGGCGAGCCCTCGTCGCAAGGAGTCATATGTCTCTTCCTTGAGGCCCAGACGTATTTGAACATTCTAAGCCGACGATGATATGGGGATGAGAGGTCTACAAATAATTTCATGGCCTCAACGGGCCCTTGAGTCAGTTCTCTTATTCTTTTGGCTTCTTCGAGCAATTCCCTTCCATGTTTATTTAGTCTCTCTTAGCCGTCCAAAAAAAGGAGCTGTTGCCTTGTGATGGAGGATGATCGCCGGTCACCACAGAAGCCGAGAGGTTGCCTATTAATTTGGTGTCAAATATTCAAGGATACAGTAGTATGTCAGTCGAGCAACGAGAATACAAGGAGACGAAATGTTAGTTCAAAAATAGATTGCATGCAGTTAAGGCCGGAGAAGTAGGCTAATGGGATTAAAGATCACAGGCATACTACTTCCTCCATAGAGTGGAAAGGCCTAAAACGCCCTTGGTAATTGCTGCATACTACTCCCTCCATATTAGAAAAGAAAGACATTTTGGAAAAGGTTTGGGTCAAACATTGGGAACATAATCATGAATAAGTTGAGTTTAGAAATGTGAAAATCATATCAATAGATTTGTCTTGAAAAATACTTACATATATAATTTTTTTTAATAAATATTTTTATAGAAAAGAGAAGTTAAAATTGCGCTATGGAGACTATGTCGCTGTCCTAAACGCCTTTCTTTCAGGGAGTATTTAATATGATCCCATATCGGGGTGCTACGCCACATAAAATGGCCATTCTCAAAAACTACCCTACGCCACATAAAACGGACGAGAGGAAGTATATTACAATATTACTATTAATGACAATGAGACCTGCTCCAACGGAGCCTCCATGTTAAGCCTCTAGACGAGAAATTTTAAATAACAAAAAAAAAAATCTAGCAATTTAATATAACTTTGGTCAAACTTAAGATGCTTTGACTTTCCAAGATTCTTAAAATAACTTCAAATTTAGGATGAGGGAGTACAAAATTAACCATCCTGGCAATTATGATACGTACACAAAATAACCTCTAAATTTTCATTGAAATTATCCACCACTAGCCATTATGAAATGTAATTTAAAATGACATTATAAATTTGCATCTAAATTAACCCTACCTATCATTATGAAAGAAAATGCACAATAACATGACAAATTTGTATCTTAATACACCATTATAATGGATAACGCAAAGTAACCCCTAAATTTTTATTTAAATTAGACACACATATCGTTATGAAAGTCACCATTTACTTATATCTGAATTAGAGCCTAGCTTAGTTAGTTAGGTTCCTTGTGGTGGAATCTACCCACCCGGCGGATTCAAGTTACGTTGTTCAACTTGGCACGGGTGCTCGCATTTTTTATGGATTTTTTTTCAGTAATTTAACAACATTATGCTTTTAGTATGCTTTTAGTAGTAGGCAACATAGGGTCTGTTGAAACGCAAGACTAAAATAATGCAGGAATAGGAAAACAAATGAATAAGATAGGAAAATATAAGCAAAACAGAGGAATGAAAAATGCAGGAATTTTGTTGGAATAGGTGTTTGGATCAACGGCAAAAGAAACACATAAAGCAAGAAAACATAATGTTTATGGATGTTTGTTTCCTATGGTTTTCCGAACCAAATGGTGCTACAGTATAACTAAATGTTTGGTATTATGAATCCTACATTTTTGTTTGTTTTTCTTGCAATCCAAAATAAGGAGGCCTAAATTTTAGATAGCACTTTAGACCATCTGTCACAAACCGGACCTGGATCCAGGGCTGTGACGGCGCGGTAAACGGCGTTCGGGCTGCAGTTAGGTGGCGCGGGCGCGGCGGCGCAGGAGGCGAGGGTGTGCGTGAGCGGTGGGCTGGTGGCGGCAGCGGCGTTAGAGGCAACGGTGGCGTGTAGGGCAGCGGCGCACAGGCAAGTAGAGAAGGAGACTGGGAAGATAGAGAAGGGACTGCGAAGATACATTTGTTTTATTTCTTTGCTTAACGTTGAACGGAATACATCTCTCTTGTATTTATAGTCCTAAGAAAACTTGCACACGAAGTAAATCTATTTCCTAACCTGCACGTGAAGTAAATCTATTTTTATTTCCTAAATAATTGTTGCCTAAAATGACGAAGATAATGACGCGACGACGGCGGACGGCTCCGGTGGTCGGGCCGTTGCCCATATTGTGCACATGTGTGGGCCCCTTTGGGCCTGTTGGGCTGCCTTCTTGACGATTTTTGACATCTCCTCCCCTTTTTTCTCGACAAAGGCGCCCTCACGCTGTGTCGTTGCACGGTTGTCGGCGTTGGTGGGGTCTGAAGATTGTTGCATCCACTTGTATATGGTGAACGAGCTGGCCGAAGATGAGGTTGTTGATCATTTCTGATGCTTGGCCGATGGATGGGAGTCCAATGCCTTCTTGGCGGATCGCGACATCGTTGATGCTCACGGTGGTGGCCGCTTGTCGCCAAAGAGCAGGGTCGTGACATCCTCCAGAAGACATTAGGATGCTCCTCCATGAGCGGCATGCTTGATGGGAAGGTGTGAGTGGATGACAAAGACGTCGGCACAGGTGCAAGCCGAACGCATCCAATGCCGAGTCGTCCATGGCATTGTGGCCATCGCCTATCGCCGAGTCGTGCGCCGAACGTGGTGGAGGGGCGTCGAGGTGACGAGCAAGGTGGATCACTATGTTCATCATGCGGCGCCCCCACCGTAGCGTAGCACAGAGCACATTGGTTAAAGTGGACTCCGGTGAAGCTCGCTTGGGATGCTCACGCGCGTGGACGAGGTGTCCGAGGCGCAGATGTAGTTGTTTGGGGAGTCGTCCTGAGGTGGCGCGAAATCACCGGTAGTGTTGCCATTGACGGGCGGCCCGAAGCCGCAAGCAAGACACCGTGTGAAGGTGTTCCAGTCCTCCAATAGTGCCTCCCTGGTCATGTGGATGAACTAGAGATGTGTCATTCATGTCGATGGGGAGGTGCATACCGAACGTTGTCGCCGGGCGTTGGCGCCCTTGGGAGCGTCGCCGCCGCTTGGTGGTCGCGGTAGCTTGCTGTTCAAGCTTCTCATCCAGTCGTGAACCGTGGGCGTGGATCTCCACCATGAACTCTTGAGTTTCGGGAACGCCATCGGGTCTTGAGGTCGGCGGTGAGGGCCAAGGAATCGTCGGTCTCCGGATACCACGTGTCACAAACCGGACGTGGATCCCGGTCTTCGGGTGGCTGTTGGGCGGCGGCAGCACGCGAGCGCTGGAGGCGGGGCGTGCGTGAGCGGTGGGCTGGTGGCGGCGGCGGCGGTGGCGTGTGGGGCGGCGGCGGCGGCAGGGAAGATAGAGAAGGTATCTGGAAGATAGATTTGTTTTATTTCTTTGCTTAAGGTTCAATGGAGTATATCTACTTTGTATTTATAGTCTTGGAAAGACTTACACACGAAAGAAAATCTGTTTCCTAACTTTCAGGTGAAGTAAATCTATTTTATTTCCTAAATAACTGTCGCCTAAAATGACGAAAATAATGATGCAACCACGGCGGACGGTGGCAACGGTCGGGCCGCTGCCCTTGTTGTGTGCGTGTGTGGTCCCCTTGGGCCTGTTGGGCTGCCTTCTTGACGATTTGTGACACCATCTTTTTAATTCTAAAATTTAGGACCCCTTTGGAACACACTAAAGCAAAACATAACAATTTTCAATATTCAAGAATGTAGTCCAGGATTGAAAAACACATGAATTTTGAAGGAATGATGATTTGGACGCTATAGGAACATAGGATTTTTGCCAAGATGTTTGAGTGGATGCTAAATTTCCTATAGTTGCTCCAAAACAATAGTCAATGGAAAATTTCCTACACTATTTCTATACTCCATTTCTGTAAACCAAAAACATGAACATCAGTCATTCCTATACGATTTCCAATCCAATGTTTTCCCTACATTTTAACTATGAACCAAAGAGGTCTAAGTGGTTAAAATTCAGACCGTGAGATCTAAACACAACCTAGCGAATACAACTAATAGTGGAGTATCAGAAATAAACACGTACTAGAGTTTGATCTATTAAAACGTGAATAAAAAAACTGCAACTATAAGATCAAAAACTGAAAGTCAAAATTATATAAGCCATGGGTCGATTGGCAAGCTAGTATGTAGTTAAAGGATAATTAGAATATGATAATGAAATGCATGTGCGATCGGTGTATAAATAGCTAATTACCAGGGTCCATGCTGCCTCGTGGATGGTCTTCGTCTTCCTCAAAAGCTACTCCATGCGCCTCAGGTTTATCCACAAAATCCTTTGCTCGTTTCACGTACTCCTTGAGCGGATACATCTCAAAAGCTACTCCTTGATTTTGTTTCGCAGCAGTTAAGCTGACCAGGCTATAAATGCTCGCACGCTTCAGAGCCCAGGGCTTTAGCAAGCATTTCAAAACCCCAGGGATGAACAAACAGATTGATACAACCAACAAAAACTGATTATTATCATTTGACTGCCATGATTTGCAGAACACATATATGGCCACAGTGACCTGAGACACCGCGGTGAGCAGGTACCGCTCCACAGCTCGTTGTCTTCAATGTTGTAGGCAGTGATGCTGTCATGCCCGCCAAGGTGAATTAGGAGGATGGGCACCCAGATCAACTCCAGTGTGCTGGGTCTGCCGCCTCCAAGATTTTGATCAGCCACCTTATGGCGGTTGAAGAGCGTGGCGAGGGCATATATGGCCACAGCATCGCCGGCAAGATATGCTAGCCACATAATGGATCTCAAAAGCCTAGGAATGGCGTACCTTCGCAAAAACGAAAGGATCAGCAGAAGGAATTGGATGGTCAGGCTGGTGAGGACGAGGACACGCAGCTGCCACTCCTCCCACCAGTCCACAGCATTCGTGAGACCCCCCATCCCTCACTCTTTCTCTCGTCTCCCCTCAGAAACACAGGCGGACTCCAGAGACAAATGAGAATTGGCCTGGATATAGAGGTGATGATTCAGTTCAGTCTCACCCGCTAATGTAACCCTATGTATATTTGCACAAGGTTGGCGACAGATGTCATGTGCGGCCTGTATTTCCTCTTCTTATACATTATTATATAATAAAGCAAGCACACATGACTAGGCATGGCCAAGTGTTCGGCTAAAACATTATTTTTCCTTGACTTTCTTTAATGGTTCCGTGGTCTTCTCTAAAAATTATATGCCATATGGCCACTAGATCAACTAGGCAATATCCCATAAACAGCCCACAACTTGTCTAGGTAAACAATACCTCCGATCGCGTCTTGTGAACATAGTTATCATGGTGTCTCGATCCAGCAGTTCCACATGGGAACAAGCTAGATTATATACTGTACTAATTAGAGGGTCAAAAGGAGACTCCACAATAATTTTCACCCAACATGCATTGGGCCGACCAGTGCATGGCAGGTTGGGGGAGTCTGACACCGGTAGGCTAATTAAGGTAGGATCGCACCCGACATTTAGACCGACGCATGGTTTAACTCTTCTGTTTAATGCGGGGAAGCCGAGGTGTCCGGGCGGCGAGACGGGAGGACTTAATCACCTCGGCTCGGGCTGAGAGGGTTCATGCGAGCCCCGGCCAAAACCTCACAAAAATAGACGAGCCTTGAAGTTCGAGGAGACGCACGGTCGGTGAAGATGGTGGGGAACCGTGGTGTGCATGGAAGAGATGAAAGGATTGGAGCGTATGGCCCTTATCGCCGTGGATCGGGTGCTGCAGCGTAGGGCTTAAGCCGGGCGGAAGGGAGAGTTGGGCATGGCGGGGTGGTGCTCATCCGGGCGATTTTAGAGGAGGACGCCCGGCAGCTTTGGTAATCTTGGTAGGGGACGAGCTGGGCGGCCTCCTCCACCAGGTGGTGCCGGAAGAGGTGGGTCTTCGGAGCCGTCGTCCGCAGGTGGGTGTGGCAGAAGAGGGGCGGCAAATCGGCCCGCTTCAGGGGGTAGTGGAGATGGGGCTATCAAGATTCTAAAGCCGTTGGGGGGCTTTCTCGGCGGCAAAAGGCACCGAGATGGATATGTCAATTGATTTTGAGGAAGGCAGGGAGGGAGATGTTGGAAAGGGAAGTGGGCGTTGTTCTAGGTGTTCAAAAAAGGGACATTCAGCGATAGGTTGCAAGACGGAGGTGTACTTGTGTGATTTGTGACTCGCATGAACACATGAATCACAAATGCCCTCTTCTTAAAGCTCCAAGGCCGGTGGCTCATGCGGCGGGTTATGCAGTGATGGGGCTGGGATTCTACCACATCCCACATCCACCATTGCCAAGGATGAAGAATGACTCCAAGATGGCCAGGGGTCTCGGTGGTGGGCGGCTCTTTTCTCGACCAGCTAGTTTTACAGCTTAGAAGGGTGGTGCCGGTTAAGTGGAATTGGGAGTTGAAAGAGATTGGGGAGGACGAGTTTCTCACCCATTTTCCTTCCAAGGCTGAGCTGCAACGCTCAATAGCTTATGGAGGAGCGGATGCAAAGGGGGAAGGAGTACCCGATGGTGTTAGAATTAAGTTTCAAGAATGGCATGAAAAGGAAGAGGGTTTCCTTCTACCCAAGGTGTGGGTGAGGGTGAGATGCATTAGAAAAACCGTCGTGAGTTCCTGATCTTATGGGCGGTTGGATCATTGTTAGGTGCGACACACGCATGTGGATATGGAAGCCACAAGGAAGAATGAATTTGGACGTATTTTAGTTGCAGTACTTGATCCTAGTCTGATTCCAAGGATGCTAGATGTGGTGATTGGGGATTATTTTTTTGATTTGGAGTTTGAAGTGGAGAAGTGGGGCTTTGATGAGAAAGGAGAGGAGGTTGATATCGAGTGGGATGGTGGGGAAGGCGAGGGGGATGGAGATGGCAAGAGTCAGGGGCAGAATAATGATGATGGTCTGAATAATGATCAAGAGAAGTTGAGAGATAAGGAGCGCTCCAAAGGTGGTGATGGGGAGGACAAAGGGAGGGATTCCCAGCCAGAGATTAATGCTCCTGTTAGTGGACATGTACTCGGTAATGAGGATTTTGAGGAATTCCTTAGATGGAAGGCCAGCCAGGTTCTTGATAAAGCGGTGGGTGAAGTTTTGGAGGACCTTTCTGGTAGAGTTTTGAAGGAACCGCAGAATCCTTGGAAGGGGTGGCTAATGACATCGGGTTGGCTGGGTCCTTTCATGAGGAAACTGATGATGGTGGGGATTTGATGATGGTGGAAGGGGATGTAGCAGCTTCCAAAGTCAGTAAGTTGGGGAAGTTGCAGTAGCTTGTGATGAAGAAGAAAGGGAGAAGAGCTGCTCGGTGATGGATTCGATTGAACCTGCTGGTTCGATGATCGCGGGAGCTGCTTTAATCAAGGAGGTGGTACATTCTCCGGCTAGGGCGAGTCCGAGGCTTGCTGGAGTGGTGGCTGAGCACACCTTGGTGCGGGCTGAACGCCTAGTCCAGACCAAGAATCTGGAATGCAACAAAGGTAATAACCAGGCTGAACCTTCCTTTTCTTTACCCCTTTCACTTGCTGTAGACAATTTGCGGGTCTTAGGACTAGAGACGGCACTGCTAATGGGGTTTCCTTTGAGTCGAGGGTTCATAACCTTATTGAGGGGGCTTTAACTAACGAACAGCTGGGTTCAGTTCTAGGAATAGGGGAGGAAGACTTCTCAGACAGTGAATCTGTCAACTCAGATAATTTTGAGAAGAAAGCGTTAGAATTTTTATGTGGCGATTTAATGGAAGAAATTTTTGATGAAGATAGTTATCACCTAAGCAGTGATCTAAAGACAGTTCAACGGAAGTCCGGCGCTAAGTCGTCAAGAAAAAAAGGCTTCGAGAAAGTTAAGGATTAGGATTAATAAGATTGATAGAAAATGAAAGGAATTTTTGGAATAGCAGAGGTCTTCGGGACTTGGCTAAAAACCAAATTTTTAAACAATATTACAAGAGAACAAGAGCTAGACTTCATTGCTCTCTTGGAAACCGTAAAAAGATTTTTTCGCAAGCAAAAAGCTTGATAGGTATTGTGGAGGGAAAAATTTTGTGTGGCATTGGACTGAACCACATGGAAGGTCGGGTGGAATGCTGCTAGGAGTTAATTTAGATGCCTGTGATATTGGAAGCATAGAGGAGGGGGAATTTTTTATAAAATTCCATCTCAGGAACAGAAGTGATGACTTTCATTGGTGTTTAGTAGCAGTTTACGGAGCTGCTCAACCTGAATTTAAAGAGCAATTCCTAACGGAACTGGTTCAGGTTTGCAGTAAAGTCTCCCTTCCTTTATTGGTGGGCGGAGATTTCAACATAATAAGGAACCCAAGTGAGAAAAACAATGATAGATATGATGACCGATGGCCTTTTCTGTTCAATGCCATTATAGATGGTCTGAACCTAAGGGAAATTGAAATGTCTGGAAGGAAATTCACGTGGGCTAACTCCAAAAAGACACCAACATTTGAGAAGTTAGATAGGGTGTTGGCTAGCACGGAATGGGAGCATAGGTTTCCTCTAGTTACGGTGGAAGCATTAAGTAGGGAAATCTCTGATCACACCCCACTACTTCTCAGCACTGGTGAAAAAAATTTTAGAAGCAGTCAGCCGGAGTTCAAATTCGAACTTAGCTGGCTGTTCAAAAAGGATTTTTTTGAAACAGTAGCAAGAGTTTGGAATAGTGTTAATAATGGAGATACACCAATGAAGAAATGGCAAAACAAGATTAGAAAATTAAGGCAATTCTTGAGAGGTTGGGCGAAGAATGAGAATGGGAATTTTAAGAAAGAAAAAGCGAATTGCTCCGGGTTGCTGGGGAGCTGGATTTAAAAGCTGAATCCCAGCCTCTAAGCCAACAGGAGATGGATTTGAAACAAAGTGTGAAAGAGAAAATTACACAGTTGCTTCGGGAAGAGGAAATTAAGTGGTTCCAAAGGGCTAAAACTAAAAATCTGCTAGAAGGCGATAATAATACCAAATACTTTCACATGGTGGCTAATGGAAAAAGAAGGAAAACAAGAATCTTTGAATTAGAGCAAGGTGGGGAAGTAATCAGGGGGCAGGAAAACTTAAAAGTTTTCATAACAAATTATTATAAAGACCTATTTGGGTCATCACAGAGGAATAATTTCTCACTTGATGAATCACAAATAAATGATATACCCCAAATAAATGAGGAAGAAAATAAGTTGCTCATAGAAATGTTCACAGAGAAAGAAGTAAGGGAAGCCATCTTTCAAATGAAACATAATAAGGCGCCTGGTCCCGATGGGTTTCCTCCCAGAATTCTACCAGATTTTCTCGTCTCTCATAAAAGATGACTTAATGGCCATGTTTAGAGAGTTCCATGGGGTAAATTACCTCTTTTTCAACCTTAATTTCGGGACAATTACTCTAATACCAAAACAAAAGGAAGCCAAACAAGTTCAGCAAGATAGGCCTATCTCGCATGCTAAATATTAGCTTCAAGATCTTTACAAAAGTCTTGGCTAACAAAGTTGATGTTGGTAGCGATATAAAGTAGTGAGACAATCGCAACCCGCTTTCATGTCGAAGGAACATCCTCGAAGGAGTGGTAGTACTCCACCTAAACTATCCATGAATTGCATAGGAAGAAAAAGAACGGGGTAATCTTAAAGTTGGACTTCGAAAAGGCCTATGACAAAGTTAATTGGAATTTTGTACAAAGAAAAGCTTAGGATGAAGGGTTTCGCCCATGTGGTGCAAGTGGATAGAAGAGGTAGTGTGTAGAGGAAGTGTGGGGGTTAAAGTGAATGACGAAATAGGCCATAACTTTCATACTAGGAAGGGACTTAGGCAGGGGGATCCCCTCTCACCTATCCTTTTCAATCTGCAGCGCATATGCGGGCTATCCTAGTGTCGAGAGCAAAGAACTGTGGTCAATTTAGAGGGGTAGTTCCAGATCTAATTGATGATGGGCTATCTATTCTGCAGTACGCAGATGACACAGTTTTGTTTATAGAAGATGATTTAGAAGAGGCTAAAAATTTAAAATTGGTGCTGATAGCTTTTGAGAAATTGTCGCTTAAAAATTAATTTCCATAAGAGTGAGATGTTTTGTTTTGGAGGAGCTAAAAGCCATAGTTCAGATTATAAGAAAATTTTTTTGGTGTGTAGAGGGAAGCCTTCCCTTCAAATATTTAGGAATTCCAATGCACTATCGAAAGCTTTCAAATAAGCAATGGTGCTTGATTGAAGAACGCTTTCAGAAAAAGTTGAGTAGTTGGAAAGGAAAGCTTCTCTCCTCGGGAGGTAGACTAGTGTTGATCAACTCTGTTTTGTCAAGCTTGCCAATGTTCATGATGTCTTTTTTTGCCATTCCTAAAGGGGTAAGGAAAAGGTTGGATTATTATCGATCCAGGTTTTTCTGGCAATGTGATGAACACAAAAGGAAGTATAGGCTGGCTAAATGGAGTATCCTATGCCAACCAAGGTGTATGGGGGGGGATGGGGATTTTAGATTTGGAAACGCAGAATCACCGTTTACTTAGTAAATGGTTATTCGAACTTTTTAATAAGGAGGGTCTGTGGCAAGACATACTTAAAAGGAAATATGTTAGGAACAAATGCTTATCTCGGATAGAAAAACGTCCCGAGATTCGCACTTCCGTGTCAGGTTGATGGGGGTTAAAGATTTGTTGCTACAGTACGGGAGGTTCAAAGTAAACAATGGTCACCAAGCTAGGTTTTGGGAGGACGTATGGATTGACCAGCAGCCGCTGATGCGAAGGTTTCCTGAGCTCTATAGGATCGTAAGGAAGAGAGGGGTATCTGTAGCGAATGTTTTAAACTCAATACCGCTGAATATCTCTTTTTAGGCGTGGTTTAACCGGGGAAAGACTAAATGAGTGGCTAAAGCTAGTCTCGTTAGTTTCACCTGTCATCCTAAATAATGACAAAGATACATTCATATGGCAATTAAAAAAGAATGGAGTCTTCTCTACGCAGTCATTATATAGAGAGTTAATGAAGAGACATAAGACGTCAGGGACTGAAGTCTTCTGGAAAGCAAAATTACCTTTGAAAATTAAGATCTTTCTATGGTACTTAAAGAAAGGGGTGATTTTAACAAAGGATAATTTGCTTAAGAGAAGATGGAAAGGAGATACTAAGTGTAGCTTCTGTGGGTTAGAGGAAAATATCCAACATCTTTTCTTTGATTGTCGAATAGCTAGATCGATTTGGAATATTTTGTCTATCACATTTAAATTTCCACCACCAAAAAGCATTACTCACATGTTTGGATCTTGGATAAGGAGATTTGCTCCTGATCTAAGAAATCAAATTATAGTTGGGATTGCAGCCATATGTTGGACAAGTGTGGTTGAATAGAAATGATGTTGTATTCCAAAATCGAGCTACTAACTCTTGTGTGCGTGTAATCGTTCGGGGGACTTTTGGATCGGGCAATGGTCCACGCCTCTAAAGAGGAAGAGGGAAGAAAATTGAAGGAGGGCTGCAAACTTATAGAAGGCTTACGCCGCAGTTTTTGGATCAAGATGGTGGATTTAGAACCAAAACGGATACAACAAAGAGATCTCTATGTGTATCCTTGCCGTTGGCTGTTGTTGGCTGCCGGTAGGGTACTTGTTTTTAAGATGATGGTGGCGCTTTGTTTAGCGTCGGTTCATGTTTTGCTGGTGCTCTGCTTGGTGAGCATGGTATGTGTATCTGAATGTGGATGGATGTTTGTTTAGAGTGGTTTGTTCAGACTTTGGCTGCTGGGTGTTCAGTTAGTCTGAGTATGGCTGGTTTAGTATGTCCACCGGGTTATTTGGCTTGTTTGTGCCTTGCCGGTTTAGGTGTGCCTCCAGCGTGAGTCTTTTATTTTGTTGTAACCGCTTATGAAACTGTTGGGCTATGCCCCTTATTGTGACTTTGAGCTGTAATCATCCACGGAGTGGATGTGAAGGCTGGAATGAAGGTTCCTTTTTCTAAAAAAAAAAAAAAAAAAACATGCTAGAGGCTTATGTCTCACCAAACATGCTAGTAAAAAAATGGTAATTTTAGACATTTTTCGTAATGGTCACCAAACATCCAATCTTTAATTTGGTAGACTCTAATCATCAAGGTTAATAATAGCTACCACATCTATTCAATTTTATAAAATATTAACCAACTTTGCCATATGAATAAGATAATTCAAAATAATCGCCTAAATTCAACCCACCTCTATCGTTATCAAAGATAATTTTGAATAACCCCTTAATTTGCACATAAGCTACCCCTATATATCATTATGAAAGATTAGTTTTTTAAGATCCGGTTACCCCACTTTATATTAATATTATATTAATATATAAGAGGAAACAGAGTTAACAACGACATGCATAAGGAGGCGTAGCCGCCTGCCTGGCATACACTACAGGGGTTTTAGAGTATGTAAGCTAATTACTCACTGTATGAATTAAGATTGTTAGGGTCTTAGCACCCTTGCTGCATCACTAGCCCACAAAGAGCATGAAAGATAATTTAAGATAACCATCTAAATTTGTGTCTAAATATTTAACCACTTTTGTCCTTATGAAAGATAGAACCTCATAATATTCATTTTCTAATTATTGACATCTATCTATTATTGTGAAATATGATGTAAACTAACCCATAAATTCGCATTCAAATTACCCATATTTGCCGTTATAGAAGTAGACTAGTTAAGCGCCGTGCGTTGCTACGGGATAACTAAGTTTTATATAAAAACGCATGGATCGCATGATAAGATAACAGTACTATAAAATTAAATAATGATATTAAAGTGACATTTCATACAAACAAGTTTTATAAAAGTAACACAATCAATCACGGACAGCGCTGGTGAAAACTCTATTTTATGGTGTTTTCTGTAATTTGCCTAAGATACCGCATCGTAGACTTGATGTTGTAGCCCCGCTAGCGACGTCGCGGCAATGGTCGGCGCAGACGGAGTCGCGCATCTTGCGCGTCTCCCGCGTCTTCGGCGGCAAGGACCGCCACAGCAAGGTGAAGACCGTCAAGGGGGCTCTACGAACTGTTTGACCGCCTCAACCTCAACCAGCGTAGCAAGGTCGTCGACAAGCTGCCGACGCTGCAGTTCCCGCCGCAGGACCTCATGGTCAGCCACGACCTGGCGCCAAACGACATGTCGATGGTGCACAAGGAGAAGTTCGGACACATCTCGGTGGGCACCAGGTCGACGTCGACGTCGACGGGACCGGAGGTTCATGGAGCTGAACAGCGCGTTGGGCATGGCCAGGAGCGCAATGGCTCCGTATAGCAACTACACCGGAGGCGGCATGGAATAACAGCGGCACCGGCGGCTCGCTGCAGGTCGTGGCAGCCGCTCACCACTCGCAGTCCCCGTCGTTGCTCTCCTTGGCTCCACGTCCGCATCAGCTGGCGATCTACTCGTCGGAAGCTGA
Source organism: Hyparrhenia diplandra (assembly GCA_015847255.1). Taxonomy (NCBI): domain Eukaryota; kingdom Viridiplantae; phylum Streptophyta; class Magnoliopsida; order Poales; family Poaceae; genus Hyparrhenia; species Hyparrhenia diplandra. The sequence continues at coordinate 161,244 of JADLZK010008616.1, read as the reverse complement.
TCGGCAGTTTCAGGTGGAGAACCTTGGCTCGCAAAGCATGTCCTTGAGCTCGGCGAGGGCTTACCACCATGATCAGGCTAGCTAGCCGACAACATAATCGTAACGATCTGGAATTCTTCCATCGTGTTGACTCTCATGAAGCAACGAAATAGAAGTCACGAAAGAAGAGAAGAGATCGAAGATACCTTGAACGCCTCGTCGGGCGCTGCTTTGTTGCTGGCCGCTGCAGTGGACAGAGGGCACGAAGGAACTGCGAGTTGACTATCGCCGATTGCCGCTGTTTTGGACAGACGTCGGCCGCGTGCTGGGTCGCGGCGGCTAGGTGCGCCGGGTCGAACGTGTTTGGAGACCGGATGGAGCTCGAGGCTGTCGCCGATGACGTCCCGGCGGCTGCGGCGATCCGCGCTCGCTGGAGAGGAGCCGGTGTATTTTCAAACGATTAGAGTGGACGGTATTTTTTGAATGGTTGAGGGAGGCTGATGATTGCGTTTATTGATTGGTTTCCTTGATTAGAGTGGCCGGGATTTCCTTGAATCGTTGATTGCGTGATACGTGCTTTCCTTTCTATAAAAGATCAAGTGGCATTAGAATAATTAAGATATTGTGGACCATTAATCAGTGGCATAATTTGGGAAACATGATTGCCTTGCCGCACGTTGAGGGGGAGGTGGGGGTCACGGCAAAACCGGTTTCGCACGGGGTGGGGGCGACCTCAAGTTTTTTGTCGCACGAAAAACCTGCCTCCCTTTCCATCCTTCTTAGGTAGTAAAAGAAGAGCACGTTCTCCATCAAGACGTGCCTCCGATGTTTGGTGATGTCTCTTTCCTAGTGAGATCACTAGGCATTGAGCAAGACAAATGGGAATGTTGTTGAGGCATCCTCAAAGAGCGTGTCTGGGGAGATCGGTTCTCCACCGATGATGAGATGGGTAATGATGTTGACAAAGATGAAGGCTAGGGCGTGCATGTCCACCTAGGATAGGTGAGGTCTGAAAGTAAAAGTGAGCTGGTGCTCTAGGCCTTAGAAGTCGGCATAGAGAGGTTGAGGGCGCACTCCAGGGTGCGCACCTTCGGGGTGGTGACTTGCAACTCCTCGAGAGCATTGACGATGGCTCCGAGGCTGGAGACGGGAGGAGGCTAGGGGGTGAGAGCCCTAACCAGCCCCTTTCATTAGTGATGATGAAGTGTAGGCTCCCGAATCGCACGCACATACCGGGACCTCAGGTGATGTTGTGGCCATCCAAAGCCTAATGATGACGGGTAAAGCTCCCCTACTTTTGCGCACCAACTGTCGGTGTTTCGGATTAACACCAACGAGTAATCGAATGTCTACACATCTAAGCTGAGATTGGTGACACACGGACGTACACTGGTTCGGGCAGAATATCCCTACTTCCGGTTGTGAGGTAGCTACTCGTGGATTTGCACTAAGTCTATAGTAGGAGTTTACAAACTGTCGAGAGAGGGAGAGCTCCCAAGTCTCTAGGTGGATGTGGGTGTGAGGCATGTGTTTACGTCATCTGCACGGAGAGCCTTGACTTCCCTTTTATAGTTAAAGCGGAGGGCAGGTTGCAGACGAGGGAAGTGAAGAAAGATAAAAAAGAGGGAAAGGAAGAAAGAGAAAATAAAAGGGGTGGCCAATGCATCGTTTCCTATTTCTCTGCCCTGATCCTACGAGTCATGTAGTGGGCGGTGATGGCGACGGGCATCACACCCAGTTCCTGTTTCCTCGTACAATCCCAGCCAACCGAGACAAAGCTTTCCATCCTGTTACAGGGAGCAGGACAGTCAAAATGGCAATTGGAGATAAGCTGTATGTAGGTTAGGCAGCACAGTGCCGGCCTGTGCCACATCATGGGCCATATCGTGGAGGCCTTGGCCCCGTCCGTCACTATTCCAGGTTACTTTGGGTCGTATCTGGAGTTGTTGGAGCTAATGTCGATCATTCGTGGTATGTCCGTCTCCATACGAGGTTGTTGAAAAGGACGCAAACATCCTAGTAGGATACGCCCGCCTCGCCCAACGACTTTCCTGCATAATGTCATCAGGCGAGGTGGAATTCCCCTACTGGGAGTCCGGCGAGTCAGTAGTCCCTTTTGAGGGGTCGACTGAGGCAAGAGCCACCTTTCGAGAGCCGGGCGATAGGGCGAGTCGTGTTAGGCCTCAGGTAGGTTGGATAGCTTTGTTTTATTGTCGTAGTGTCTACGTGTACTAACCCTTCATCATTGGAATTGGATAGTGTGATATTTATATCCGACACATGTCAGCCCAAAGCCTTGGCGTGTATATATGGTTAATATCCTCCTCTTCTGCTAGCATAGAAGTAGAGCATCTCAACCTAGACATCGTGGATCATCTCCCACATCATCTTGTTATCACCTAGGTATCACTACTAGTACTACTTCCTTGAAAAAATCTTGACGTTTTCTAGGTTTGTTTTAATTCAAACTCACGAACTATATTTTTTATTTATTTGCATTTGCTATCAATCAATCATAAACGTTTGACTTCTCTCTATAAAATTGTTTAATTTACAATAATCTGATTTAGGACACAACTAGAATGACATGTTTTAAATTTGCGATGGAGGTAAGATGCTTTCATACTTTTATCTTTTTCTTTGAAATAGACCATGTTTAAGCTGTTGTTATTTTTAAAAAAAGGAAGGCCGAGAAAAAATTGAAACTTTCGAGTAAAGTTTCTCTTGCTTTTATCAAAGCAACTAATTGAAATAGGGTCTAAATTTCTTTTTGGGACCTGGTTGTGTAGTCGTAGAAGTCCCTTTCTTAGTAACTGTTGCAACGACCCTTGCTTACATCGATAGGATGCTCATAATAATAATAAGAAAATTATTTTAGTTTTGTATAATTTGATCCTACTCTCCATGATTTGTCATCTTATATGTGGTCCCGTTACTCAAAAGAAGAGGCGGAATGGTGCGCCGGCCGAGCTTATAAAAGAGATACATTTTTTTTGCCCTTGAGTTGAACAATATAATTGACCCGGCCGGCCCGTATGACGATCCACACACTTATGGCCTAATTGTCAACTCTTGTCGCAATCCTAACCATGCACATGGATTTGAGCGACAAACTACGGATCTTTCACTTTCATACTCTTATTTAAAAAAAAAAAGGTTAACACTTTGGACTTCTACGATCGAGCCGTTTGTTCTTATTCCCTCTATTTTCTAAAAAAAAGGATGCAATTCTAGAATTGTGCTAAGTCCATATAAAAAGATATCAATATTTATAGATTCATCATGAAGCATACATGTATTTCCGGTTGGTTCGAGTCGCGGAAAGTGGCATACTATTTCCGGTCTTCCCCTTCGAGTAGTCAATAGATGAACAGTAGTGGCCAGTGGGCGGTTCACGTCGCCGGGCCTTTCACTCGCTAAGGGCGTTTCTTGAATCGGTAAATAAACAATTCTATTAAATTTATCAACGTCACTTAAATAAATTGCTAGATGAGATATCTAACTAAAAAAATAAACACTATAGTTGAGTAGTTATGTGAGAGATGTTTTTGGGAGAGACTTTAGATTAGATATTTATTTATTAGGCCAGTCTCAATGGAGACGCCCTAAGTGCAGTTGACGTCGGCTCCCCTTCCGCTCGCTAGCTAGCTGCACAGATCTTCCCCCGTCGAATCGAATCCCCGGAGCTAGCGCTTCCTCAAATCCCAGTCTTTAGCCGCCTTTCAGTTGCAGAGGATCGAGATTCCCACGTCGAATCGAATCCCCGGAGCTAGCGCTTCCTCAAATTCCCAGTCTTTCGCCGCCTTTCACTTCCAGAGGATCGAGAGAGAGGCAGACCTGCTCCGTCCCGTCCGCCATCCGGGTTCGTCAAGATGGAGGCGGTCCACGATTTGGCAGCGCTCTAAGGTTCCGCGTCGTGGGATGGTCGGGAATGGCGCTTAAGGCCATAGCTCAGGGGCAGGGCGCCGCGGAGGCGGCTATAGCGGCCATCGGCCGGGGCTACGACGTCGTCTGCGACGTCCGCCTCAAAACTGCAAGGGCAAGCTCACGGACCCGGACGCGCGTCTCATTGACGTCGCCGGCGATGAGGTTCAGGACGTCCTGCTCCCCGGCGGAATCAAGGTCGCCGGCGTCCCCAAGTCCATCATGTGCGACAAGGGCGAGCGCACGCGGTTCCGCTCCGATGTCCTCTCCTTCAAGCAGGTATATGTGTTTTGCTACGCAGCGTAGCCTACGCTGATGAATCTTCTAAAGTGTTGAACAAACTACCGCCCTTGTTCTGCTTCATGGATGTGCACTAGTATTTCTGTTCTGAACCGAGAAATGTATTTTCCTGCAGATGTCAGAGCACTTCAACCAGGACCTATCGTTGACTGGGAAAATTCCGTCCGGCATGTTCAACAGCATGTTTGAATTTTCTGGGTGCTGGCAGAAAGATGAAGCTAACACCAAGTCACTTGCTTTTTTGATGGTTGGTACAATGCACTATACACCGTTGCGCTATCAAAATCTCGTATTCTACTGCGCGATCATGTTGCTCAGGCAGTTCCCTCAACCTGGGACCCTTCTGCTGTGGCAAGGTTAGATGCCTTCTCCTATGCTGTGATGTCATAATACCATATTGTGATTATGTTTAGGACACTACCTACAATCTTATTTCTTTTTTTTTTTTTTTTTTTTTTTTTTTGAGTTTCTCAGCAAAATCATGTGTTTTTATTGTCTATGTATAATTGGACATTGCAAAGGAATATATGAGTTATATTGCACCTGAACCTTTGATTGTTGCTGCTTCATTTTCCAGTTTTATTGAAAAATTTGGAACACACATAGTTGTTGGTGTAAAAATGGGAGGGAAAGATGTTATCTATTTGAAACAACAACATTCATCAAGCTTGCAACCAGATGTTGTCCAGAAACGACTAAAGGACATGTCAGACAGTAGATTTAAGGATGCGGATGGGAAGGACAAGGTACTCTCCTACTCTGCATTTTTTCGGTTCTGTGTATATTCTAGGTAATCAGCAAATATGCAGAAATCTGCTTGTAAACCTTACTATTAAAGTTTTGATGAATGATTGTTAGGTATGTGAAAAACCGCATACTGGTCAGTTTTTACCTGTCTTTCAAAGATGGATCTTCAGTAATATGATGTAATATCCTGTGCAGAACGATGCGAGAGACCAACGATTAGGATTTGTAGAATCAAGCCCATCAAGTTCATACTGCTCGAAGGAGGTATTTAGCACACCCCCCCCCCCCCCTCCCCCCTCCCCCCCAAGGAAGTGTGTGCTTATCACTTTTCCTATTCATATAACCCCTTTTTGGGCATTTCAGGACTTGGTGATGGTGGCTAAGCGGAGAGGTGGAAGGGAATGGGACAAAGAGATGCCTCATAGTGACTGGATAAACACTGTTCAATCAGAACCTGATGTTATCTCAATGTCTTTTTTACCTATTACTTCGCTGTTGGCCGGAGTGCGTGGCGTTGGGTTTTGTGAATCATGCAATTAATCTATATCTACGCTGTAAGTTTTTCTTTCACTTTCCATTTCATGTGGCAGAGCATCCCTTTGTTAGTTAATTTTCTAAACTGATAGTCGCTTGTGTGGTCATGCCCATCAATTTTATGAAGTTTGTAGTATTTGGGGACATTCTAGATGCTACTATTTGCGGTGGTCTAGACCATTTGGCAATGTATATCATTGTCCTTTGTTCATACTTTCTGATCCTTGGATTGCCTTGTTTAGAGCTACTCCCTGCTTAGTGTGTCATTTGATGCTTGGCATAGCTGGGAAGTTTTTTTTTTTCTTGAATACGCAAAGATTTTATGTTCATTGCATTAAGGCAGAAGAGAAAAAAAGCTTGTACAACACGGTTTACCCGTACTCAACCCGCTTTAAAGCCCAAGCTAGCTTTAGAGCGTAACCGTCATAGCTGGGAAGTTATAACATAGCATGTCTTATGCTTCAAAGACTGCAAATGTCTGTGAAAGGAGAAAAAAAAAATTGAATTCAACAAGCTGTATAGGAATTTGCTACATAACATGTTGACTTGTCTAGTGGGTTCATATTATGTGTTAGCATGCAGTTTAGACTTTTTTTTTTTTTTTTTTTTTTGAGCACGCAGTTTAGACTTTAGAAGCATGCCAATGCAAGTTGCCATCTACAGGAATATAAGTGTGAACAACTGACATAGCATTGCCATAAAAAAACCGGTGATTGATTTATTCAATTTATTGCAGATAAGCCTTCGATTGAAGAACTACGCCATTTTTGGAGTTCCAGCTACCAAGAAAATGGGCACCTGTGTCCAGTTTTTTGCAATCTCTTCGTTACTCTGCATCTTTGCACTTAAGTTTCATGGGACCTACGCTCTATGTCTGCACTAATATGGTATGGTACTGTTGTTCTTGTGGCTTCATCAGATATACTTCATGCATAGTTACTCTGCATGATGAGATCTTTTGTACGAGCAAGTAGCCATAAAGTGTTTCTATGAAATGTTTACCATTTTTCTCTCTTATCTTCTAGGTGAACTATAACAAGAAGAAAGTTACCTTCATTAGCTTAAAGAAAATTAGGTTCTTAAAAAGTCTGTGGTAATAATCTTTAGTGGTTCCTTGTTATATTTCTGCTAAAGTAACGACTTTGGTGTCTGGAGAGAAGTTGCATTCATGCCATTACCTTACATGTTTCATGGTACTCGTTACAGGTTGATGTGGGTGAAAGACCTGTTACTGGAATTCGGTTGTATCTTGAGGGGAAGAAGAGCAATATGCTGGCTATCCACCTTCAGCATCTATGCTCGCTTCCTCAGATCCTACAGCTTCAGGATGATCCATACAACCACCAAACTCCAGAACCATTTGATCGCAAGTACTTGGAACCATTTGGATCCTGGAAGCGTTTCTCTCAGGTTTACACAGCGCCGGTGGAGTCAGATGACGACTCCTCAGTTGTGACCGGGGCACAGTTACAAGTGAGCAGCAATCGGTTGACGCCAGTCCTCTTCCTTCGCCTCCATTTCTCCAAGATCAGCAATGCTGCGCTTGTCAAGAACCCCGAATGGGAAGGATCGCCTAATTTGGGCCCCGAGTGGGAAGGATCGCCTAATTTGGGCCAGAAATCTGGCCTCATCTCGACGCCGCTTATGAGCACGCGTTTCTTTACAGCAGCTCAAAAGCCTGCCCGTCGTCCTGCTGATGTGAATATCAACTCGGCTGTGTGCTCTAGTGGTCCACCTGTGCCTGTGCGGCCCATAAAGCTTCTCAAGTATGTGGACACAACAGAGATGGTGCGCGGACCACAGGACACACCAGGATACTGGGTGATCTCTGGTGCCAAGCTGCAGCTGGAGAGGGGCAAAATATCGCTCTTGGTGAAGTATTCGCTCTTGACAGCCATGGTACCCAACTGTCTGGACGCCAAGGAGGAGGAAGCAGAGGTGGCACTTAGGAGTACAGTCCAAAGCCATCCCAACCGTCCCAAGGTTATTCTTACAAGATTTGATCAGTGTGTAGACAATAAGAAGGTACTGCTAGCATTGTCTGCTTGCTTGCTGCTACTGTTTCATTCCTTTTCTGCAAGCTACAATCTGTCATTCACACCACACCCATGCATGATGAGGGTTGTAGGTTTTTTTTTTTTTTCACTTTTTGATGTTTCATGTACATGATTGCTTGCAGATACACTCCTCGACAGGTTTCACGGTTTTGGAGTGGCACCACAAGTCATGCCACTAGAATTGTTGAGACAAATTACAAATGATTTCTCCAAGGAACAACAACTTGGTAGAGGGACATTTGGAACAGTATACAAGGCAAGCAAAATTTTGATTCTTTAATCATTAAAACTACCAAGGTGGCCCAAGACAAATAACGCGGGCAGCTAGCCCTTTTTTTTGTTATACAGCTTCATTTTTCTTATTTAAAGATAGTTCCACATTTCCCATAACACCAAGTCTATGTAGCTATTGAAGTTATATTTCTTGCAGGGCGGTTCCACAGTTATATCATTGTTGTCCTGTGGCATCAATAAGTTAGGCAAATATACCTTTGCGAATATTGATTTTGTTTTTTTTTTCGAACACGCAGGAGAGCTGCGTATCATTATATAAATAGAAGAAGAAATACATAGACCGATCCCACACACACACACTCACTCACTCACTGCAAGGAGAAAAGATCACCCATTAAGGAAAAGAAAAACGACAATGACCAAACAACTAGCAGTCCGTCAGCCTGCTCCTCTGGCAGCAAGCAGGGAAATCCCTTTAGCTCCTGCCAAGCTCCAACAATGTGCCTCATCCAGTGGCGGAGCTGGGGAGGGGCCGGCGGGGGCCATGGCCTCCCCCAACAAAAAATGATTAAGTAGTATTTTTTTTTTTTTTTTTTTGATACGATGTAGTAATTTTCTTGGCCAATGGACCGTCACGATGGATAGGCTTGAGGCTTCCTGCGTATTGCTCCCTGAAATAGCTTATCATAAGCGCTTTTTGCCGTATATTGTCCTAAGGAAGAGAACCTCTAGATATGCTTATCAGGGATATTCTCGTTCAGCTCCACCGCACTCAAGGTGTCCGAAAGGTCAAGGAACTGGAACGTGGCTGCCATTCCAATTTTCCCTTGTATGTCCTCTATGCATTTATCCTCAGTAAGGGCCTCCAGCACCGTGCGCTTATTTTTTATCCTTTTGGATACCAATGCAAATATAAGAGGTGCTATGTCCTGAACCCCCTTGCCATCTAGCCATTTGTCCTTTTAGAAATATGTATTAGTTCCATTCCCAACCTCTGTTATCATTGCTACGGAGATGAGGGCAACAACCTCTCTATTGACTTGGATGGGCAGGTTTGCCCACGGCTTGCTGGGCGTACTTCGCTTTAGCCACGGCCATCTTGCTTTTAAGGCAATACTTAAAGATTTCAGATCTGCAATCCCGAGACCACCCAGTTCCCGAGAGCGGCAGACTTTAGGCCAGGCAATGAGGCAGTGGCCCCCTTTTGCCTCTTTTTGGCCCTTCCAAAGGAAAGCCCTTCTGATCTTATCTATGGCCTTGATAGCCCAAGGAGGGAGATCAGTCGCCAAGGCGACATAGGTTAGGATACCTGTGAGTACAAACTGCACTTGAATTACTCTACCAGCACGTGTCATCAAATCAGCCTTCCAACCAGGGAGCTGATCAACAATTCTGTCAATGATGGGTTGAGCTTGCTCCTTGGTTAGCTTTCTGATGGTCAAAGGAAGGCCCAAATATTTGCAGGGGAAATTCAACACTTCACAAGGCAACAAATTCTGAATTAGGGCCAAGTCTTCTTCAACACAACAGATAGGCAACACATTGCTTTTTTGACGTTTGTCTTTAGGCCTGAAGCATCCCGAATAATTGAAAGAGCTGTAAGGACAGATTAATATCTGCAGCAGTTGGCCGGAGGAAAAAGGGCTACATCATCTGCATATAAGGAGATTCTACGTTGGATTGGTCTTCTAGATAAGGGTTGTAGCAGCCCAGCCTCAGAAGCCCTAGTGAATAACCCATTTAATACATCCATGACCAAAATGAAGAGCATGGGAGATAGGGGATCTCCCTGCCTCGAACCCCCTCCTATGCCTAATACTTTCTCCTGGGATACCGTTAAGGAGGACTTGGGTGGACGAAGTTGATAGTAGACCACAAATTAAATCACACCAGCGAGATCCAAATCCCAATCTTCTGAGAACCTCCAGGAGGAAAGGCCACGACACTGAATCGAAGGCTTTGGTGATGTCTAACTTCAAAATTATTCTGAGCTGCTTCTCAGCATGCAAGAATTTTACGGTCTGCTGAACCATCATGAAATTATCTTGGATGAATCTTTTTTGGATGAAAGCGCTCTGATTGGGGGACACCATCTCGTCCAGCCGGCCAGCAAGCCTATTAGCTAAGATTTTGGTAACTAGTTTGGCAAAGCTGTGAACCAAGCTGATGGGCCTAAAATCCTTGACTTGAACAACATTTGGCTTTTTTGGAATCAGAGTAATGTAGGTAGAATTTAGTTTCCACAAATTTCTGAAATTCCTACTCCATAGAGAGTGAACTGCTGCCATCACATCATTCTTGATAATTGCTCAACAGCTTTTGTAGAATCTTCCGGTGAACCCATCGGGGCCAGGAGCCTTATCAGATGGTAGTCCCTTTATTGTGTTCCAAACTTCTCCTTCTGTGAAAGGCAATTCCAAATTTTCAAGCTCAAGACTCGGGCTGCCCAGCATGTCCAGGTTGATAGTTCTTTCTCTAGTGGTTTCTGTCCCAATGAGGTTGTCATAGAAATCCAGAATGGCAGCTGCTTTCTCTTCATGCTTTGTGATGACTTGATCCCCTTCCTGTAATTTGGGAATAAAATTCTTCTTTTTTTCTATATCTTGCATGCTGATGGAAAAACCTTGTGTTGGCATCCCCTTCCTTTAACCAGGTAATTCTAGACCTGAGTCTAGCAATTGTTCTCAGCAGAGAAGCTAGGGCTAGAGTGCTTCTTTAGATTGTTACGCAGCCATAATTCATTGGGTTCAAGAGGCCTACTTTCCTGTGCAATTTCGAGCTGGTGAATAATTTCATTTGCCAACAAGAACTGAGATTTAATGTGACCACACTTCCTTTGACTCCAACTCTGTAGACCTCTAGCTGTTGCCTTTAGTTTCAAATCCAAGGATTGGAGGGGGCATTGATTGAGCTGCACACTCTCCCAAGCATCCTTCACAATATCTAGGAATCCGTCGAGAGAGGGCCATAAAGCTTCAAAGTGAAACCTTTTCTTGGCACCAATTATATCCTGCAATCCAAGGATCAGGGGGCAGTGGTCTGAGTCGGTAGACGCATGACTCTAGAGAAGACAACCAGGGAACTTCTCCTCCCAAATCCAACGAAAGCGAGAACATTCCATCGATCCTAACTAGTGTAGGGGAAGCATTTGTGAACGAAGCTAGTCCATGTAAATTTACAACCATGCAGGAGGATTGCGAGACCTCCATCTTGTTGATCCACCTTCTGAACCTTCCCATCATTGCTCTATTTAGATTGGAGTTGTTCTTATCCTCCTTCTTATAAATAAGATTGAAGCCCCCAACTACCGACCAAGGGCTAGTGCACTGAACTCTTATGTCTCTCGTGTCTCAAACTCACGGAGAAATTGGATTTTGTCTTGATCTTGTTGAGGCCCATATACACAGGTCAGCCACCAGGCACTACCATTTGATGGACAGAATTGGACTGAAACACTATGAGCATCCACCCTGGTAGCTCCAACAGCTCCCCACCGAAACCGCCACGCTATCAGAATTCCACCACTGCCTCCCACCGTGGGTAAGAAGATGAAGTTTTTATCAAATTCACCTCCCAACATTGACAGGATCAAACATCTGGAGACAATAGTCATTTTGGTTTCTTGTAGGCATATAACATCAATTTTAGAGGCACCGACCACCAATCTCACTGCATCTTGTCTTGCTGTTGAGTTTAAACCCCTTACATTCCAATTTAGTATGTGTGCAGGATCCATATAGATGCTGGAATGAGATCGACCCACAGGTTCAATTAATCCATACACTCCACCAAGCCAGCAGCAAACTCTGCCTCGGGGAGTGCCCAGCCGAAGAGTGCAGCAAGTGCCTTAGTGTGAGATGATGTCAGGGGATGTTTGAACCGCTGGAGGAGCTGTTGGCTGATTTGTTCCCTTTCATCTTCAACATTCATGTCAAGTGCTCTCATGACTCACTTCTTCACCGCGGGGAAGCCAAGAATCCGGCGACTTCGTCGAGGCTCCCCGCTAGGTGGCTCCGGCTTCTTCTTCCTCCTTTTACAGATGTGGGGGATCGACATGAGCCCCTCCGGCATCTTGGACAGTGCTGTGATGAAATTTGTTGCCGGGCTAGGAGGCATGGGGGTGGAGGCATGAGCAGCCGTAGGTGCCTCTGCACCCCTTCTCAGCCTGCTTCTGACACGGCGGCGGCAGTAGAGGGCAGGAGTAGACCTTGGTGATCCGCCGGGATGCCATACCCGCTTCGCCGAGAAATGGCGGGGGAGGCCCCGACCAAGCAGCGAGAATCTCCAACGCGACGCCACGCCAGCCCTAGAGCGTCGCAACTCGGGAGCCTTAGCCGTAGATGAATCTACCGACGAGGTTGCGACTCCCACGGCCCGGGCCCCACCCATCCCGGGAGGCGGAAGCGGTGTCCGGCCGGCCAGCCTTCCCTCCCGACACGCCATCAGCCGGGGAGGAGGGCCACTTGGCAACTCTCGGCGGCCACCGAAGCGGGGGCGACGGAAGCGCCGGAAGCGAAGGCGATGTTGGGGCCGGGCGCAAGGTCGCTGTGAGGCCCGAGCCGACGGGCGAGCGTTGATCCCGAACCCTCAGCCCGATTGACCGCAGGTCCTCGTCAAGGCGGGCAGTAGACGTTGGCGTGCCGCCCTCGGAGGTCGAGTCCGATTGAATGGCCTCAATAAATGGCATCGCCGCGCCGCGTCGCGACCGTCCCGCGAATTATGACGTGGGTCCTCTGTTCCAACGGTAGGAGCCGTGGCTGTTGGCGAAGGAGAAGCTTCCTCGTTGGCTCTGCATGAAACCGTGGGACCCAGCCGCACCTAGACGGGTGTAGGGTCGAGATGGGGACTAGAGAGGGGGTGAATAGCCCTTTCTAAAACTAATTGCGATGGCTAATCGAATACAATGCGGAATTAAAACTATTCGCTTAGCCAAGACTTCACCCCTCTAACTATGACTCTAAATCACCTTACAAAAGATCCTACACAAGATAAATGAGGTGACAAGCCTAGCTTGAGCTCCTAACCAATTCTATTGTAAGGTCACACAAACCTATGCACTAGTACTTCAATCAATGGTGAGCTTCTACACAATTCTAATGAGCAAGAGCACAAAGCCAACCTAAGCTCACTAGATGCACTAAGGACAAGGCGACACACGCCTAACCCAAAGGCTCAAATTACTTAAGGCTCAAATTACTTAGCTACACAAACTAAGTAAAGCAACTAAACAAGCTACACAAGCAAGATAGATGCAAGAGCTACTACTCAATCACAAGCACAAGATATATAAATGAATGTAAAACAAAGCTTGTGATCAAGTGAGTGCAAACTACAGCGAAGTGTGGACACAAGATGACATAGTGATTTTTTACTGAGGTCTCGGGAAGCTTGCCAACTTCCCCCTACTCCTCGTTGTGTCGACCAACACCTCGATGGTTCTTGGACTAGACAAAGTACCTTCGCTAGTTGGCCCCCATGTGGCTCACCGCAAGGCTCTCCAGACACACACTCACAAGGGCGGTAACTCAATGACACGCTCCACTAGAGTTGCTCTTCACGATCCCCGCGAGGCGAGCACGAACCTCTCACAAATCCTCCTCCGGAGCACCGCACAATCTTCCTTGCGCGCTTCAACGGAGTCTCTTGCCACCAAGCCGTCTAGGAGGTGGCAACCTCCAAGAGTAACAAGCACACCGGCTTGCAACACAATCACCTAGTGCCACACGATACAATCTCTCAAAGCAATCGCACTAGAATCGTTCACTCACTCAATCGGATGAACACTATCAAGTTAGAGTGAGTGGAAGGGCTCTCAAGCACCACAATATCAGCCACCAAGGCTCAAGTGTGCTAACCAACTTGCCAAGGCCGGCCAAACAAGTATATATAGGCTCTCCATCGAAATAGAGCCGTTGGGGGACGAATCCCACTTTTTCTTGCTACGCCGGGGCCCAGCGTGACCGCCAGACGCGCGCTAGGCGCGCGTTCAAATCCAGCCAACGGTCGATTGTCGATGTCACGCCGCCCGACCGCGCCCGGCGCCTGGCGCCGTCAGCGCCCGGCGCGCCAGCGTCGGGCGCGACCCCTCGGTGACATGCTCTCGGATCGCGTCCGTAGCGCACGGACGCGCCCCAGCGCAAAGATGCCACCAGCGTCGCTGTTCCCGAGCGCCCGTTTCAACACCGCCGGATCTTTGGGACTCACCGAAACCTCGGCGTGAAGCCGCGGGCGCCGGCCGCGCCAGCGCCGGCCCCGCCGTCCGGCAGCGATGAGAAGCTCTCCTCCATTGTTGCGACTTCGCCAACATCTCCACCATGCTACCCAATAAGTATACCAACTTGAGCACGAGAGTTAGCATGATTTCACCACCAAGTTGTATCCGGGGCAATAGAAAATATGCATCCATTTTCCCGAAAGCGCCGAATCCCGCCTCGCAAGCTCGGCGGGAGGATGAGCGGTTCCCAAACCCAACTCAACCCTGCAAACCATCGCCGCCTTTGCAAATGCGCCAACACTACCATGTGTACATCACCATGTGCAAGTGTGTTAGCATTTTCACAATCATTTCAAAGAACAGGTTAACTCTTTGCGCCACTCGATCCTAACACATCGCAAAGTTAGATCGCACAAGTGGCACTAGATGACCGATATGCAAACAAGTTTGCCCCTCTTGATAGTACGGCCATCTATACTAAATCCGGTCATAAACTTCTCTAAGCTCCTCATGACCGGCGAAATGAAATGCCCTATAGGTTATACCTTTGTCTTGCGCATTTCCATTCCGCTCCATCTCCAAGTTGCCGATGCAACACATGCACCAACACGATCAATAATGATATGATCCAATTCATATCATCGGACCTTCTTGGTTCATCGATCTTGACCTCACTTGCTCTTCACCGCTAAAAAATGTCGGTCCGTCGGCGCCAAGTCTTGCCTAAGCTTCACCGCCTCCGCGGTCCATCGCTTTCACGCTTTTCGACTTGCCCTTCACACTTACAGAACGGTCCATCAAGCCAAGCCTTGTCTTGATCTTCACCACCTTGGTCACATGACTCCATGTCATATCTCATATGCAATAAGCGCCTTCATTGCATCATCGCATGTGAATCTAATTTCCGTATTATCTCAATCACACATTATTAGTTCACCTAATGTTGACACTCAATTACCAAAAACCACAAGTCCTTTCAACGGGCCGCCGTCCCGACCCGCCGCTGAGAAACTTCACGCCCCGCCGACCCGAAGAAGACAAGTGGGGAACGAACACGCGACGCCACCGCGGCCCCATTGGGGGAGAACAAGCGTAACACTTGCCGGGAGGTGCGACGGAGGGCCAAAGGGTCGTCGTGAACACCCAAAGAACAAAGGCGATCGCGCCAAGCGTTACGCCGGCGGAGATGAACACGCCCATTGAATCCTCCCCTCGGGACAATCCTGCGCTTGGAGCCATCAACCGGCGGGGGCTCCGAACGGGTCGCAATCGATGGGCGCGCGGATACTGGCGATCGACGACGCGCCGACCGGCGGCAGACGAGACGGCCGCCGGCCCTCATGGCGAAGTTGGACATTGCCAGCGCCGCTGCCGGGTCGAGCGAGGCAAGACGAGGGCGGTAGTGGGCTCCGAGCTCGGGTGATCCGGCCGGACGGGACGCTGCGGAGTTGGCGGCAGCCATCGGCGAGGGCCGTCCGTGGCGGCAGCGGCCAGCCGAGACACACATAGGAATGGTGCTCCGAGGGCCTTGCAACGGAAGCACCGGTGCTTCACCGACCGGGCCGCCGGCGCGCCGGGCGAAGCGCTTGAAACACCGACCGCCGAATCAGGGACTCGACGACGGGGCGACCTTCACGCGAACGCCGGCCACCGCAGCGGGGCTCGCGTAGATTTGCCACCCATCTGCGTCGAGAAGCGGGCACGGCCGGGACGGCCTGAGACTTGCCACCAGGGAGGAGGTCTCGAATCATGAACCGCGGTGCCCGGTGAGCGCGCGAGCCTCTCGGTCCGCTGAACCGCCATGCGGGCGCGGCGACGCGTGATGCCGACGCAGGATGCACCTCCCACGGAGGACAACACGATGTCGCTGGCAGAGCGAGGTGAAACTGCAGGACTCGACGCAGAGGGTTTCAAGATACAGCCGGTCCACCGCTCCAGCTTGGAGCGGCCACTAGGGACGAAACGGCACCGCGAGGGAAAGGGAAGGAGGAGGAAACCGACGCCCGAGGGGGGGGGAGGCTGCACCGGCAGCAGGGGTGGTCAGCTGGACCCGTGGCAGGCACCGCGAGGGGCTGGGGAGAGGCGGACGATGGGAGAGGAGAGGTCGGAAGCCATCTCCTGATGAATATTGCTTTTGTAAGAGATGATCCTATAGTTTGAGAAAGATTATTATATAATGACAGCAATAGTTTGGTTTTTGGGATCCGCCCTTGAGAAATTAAGTTAAGCCTTCATTTTTCTGTTTGTTGAGCTTCAATCTTTGATGATACTAATTTCAAATATCTTAGAAATTGTTTTGCTAGAGTGATGGGACTATTCCAGCTTTTTTGTTTGGTTGGATGGAAAGTGGTGATGAAATGCTCCTGTTTTAAGGAATCAGTGTTCACAAAGTTCTGGTAAATGAAAGAAAATCAAACGTCCAATGTAGGACACAGTGCAGGGGTTGCAGTTCTGTGCCATCAGTGAAGAACTGGTGGGAACACAAAGTTATGGAACCACAAGGAAATGTAATGCACGGGAAGAGTGGGTGACTCGTCGTGCGTAAATAATTAGAAATTCACGTAAGAACGTCATACAAGATAGTGCTACAAACTTCAAAATGAAACACGATTATGGGTCCTTGAAGTTTGAATCTATAGTACTGACATATTTGCCCATCAGGGTAAACAATCTGTTTAGATGATGCTAATTAGCATTAAAAAATAAGTATTCTAGCAAATAATCTTTTGGAAGCACACTAAATCCCAGTCCACCTCATATATTTAATTACAATATTACTAATTAGTTGGGTGCCATTGTAATTCTCATATTGACTAAATGACTATTTAACCTATTTAATCATGCTTAACTTATTCCGTTTAGATCTCTTAGACTGTTCTAAATTGTCTGACCATTTAATTGACCGTTTAGGCCTAAACAACATGGGTGTTTACTGTGTAAACATTGTTAAAAGCCTAACAACAGTTTATATGCCTATGGTCACCTCCTATCTTTTGATGGTTAGGTAAGCCCTTTGGGCCTATTTGAACTGTATTTAATGTGAATTAAAATTTAAGTTAAGCCTACACTTTCCTTCCGGCGAGCATCAATCTTTTATCAAGTAATGTCCAAGTATGTCATAAATTGTTTATATCATTGGTTCTCTTGTAATTTAAAATGTAGATTTATTTGGTTTGTTGTAGTTATTTTTAAAATGTATTGATTGTAATGATCCAAGACGATGCATAATTATCATCCATTATGTGTTTATGAGCTGTTGTAATTCATATAGATTTCTTTTGAAATACCTTTTCTGAGTTATGCCTAACAAGCTATTATTTTGAGGTAAAACTTTGCTGAAGCATGATCTAATCTTTAGTCAAGCCTATATGGCAGGCCAATGCAACTGTGAGATTTGATGGGAAATGTTGTGTGTTTTCTGTCCTATCCCCATGTTGTTGTTTCCCTTTTTCCAAACTGTTAGAAATTCAAATTGTTTATTGCCCAATCCTGATTGTCATAGGTGGATCCATAGGATAATCCAAGTAGGTTCAAAACTACCCCAGATTCAACCAATCCCCTCATTATGGCCTAATAAGAGAGAGAGCGGAAAGAGGAGAGAGAGAGAGAGAGAGAGGAGAGAGAGAGGGAGAGAGGGAGGGAGCGGAGAGAGAGGGAGAGAGCGGGGAGGGAGAAAGAGTCCAACATTGTTAGAAGATCTGACCATAGGGCCCTAGGTTCTCAATGCCTGACTGCTGCTTGCCCAAAGCGCGAACTTCATCGAGTTTGTGGACCTACCTGAACCACCGCCAATCATGTGAACTTGTTGTGCAACTACCATTTGTTTTTTGTGTTTTTTTGTTGGGCCTGATTAGGCATAGACATGGACTCGAACATCAAAAATAAAAGGGCACCATAGCTATAACAAATAATATATTTGGAGTGAGGAAATTCTAATTTTGGTCATATATTAAACAGACTCATCATGTGAACTTTTGTTTCGCTTAGTAATACTACTACAATAATTTCATCTTTGTCAAATGTTGATATGGGATTATATTGATTAGGGTGTGCAAAGTGGCAAAAATATTGCCATCAAGCTGCTTCATCCAACACCACGAGTTGATCACTATGAAGAGGAGTTCATGACGGAGTTCAAGAACCTTACGAGTCTCGAACATCCAAACATTGTACAACTACTTGGCTACTGTTATGAAATAAAAGCGTGTATGCATAGAGTATGAAGGAAGGTCTGTTCTTGCTGATAAAATCTACAGAGCTCTCTGCTTTGAGTATATGCAGAATGGATGTCTAAAAATCTCCTTTGATGGTAAGATGATGGTCTTATATATATTTATTGGCATTGTTGCTTATCATTACATTTTAACCATCTCCTTTCTGTTTGTCTCTCTAGATAAATTCAATAGACTGGACTGGCAGACATGCTACAAAATTATTAAGGGGGCTTGCAAGGGTTTGAAATATCTTCATGAGGAATCGGAAAGTCCTATGTACCATTTAGATCTAAAACCTGAAAATATATTGCTCGATGAGAATATGGTGCCAAAAATTGCTGATTTTGGTGTATCTAAGCTCGCCTACAACAACGAGACTCAAGCCATATCGAGCCCTTTAGGAACACCGTAATTTATTAATGCCCCTCTGAAATTAATTTTCAAAATCAACTAAGTATTGTCTTTTGTCACTCTTAATCTAAAATTTATGTTGTCATGCAGAAAATACTGTCCTCCTGAATACATTGAGTATGGGTATGTCTCCAATAAGTTTGACATATTCAGCTTGGGTGTTGTAATGATAGAGATAATTGCTGGGTCTGAAGGCTACCGCAGAAGCAGCTGAAATGCCTTCCCAAGAATTTATCGATCATGTAAGATAAGTCCCTTATATGAAGATCCCTGAATATGTATTGAAACTTTGAGTAATATTTTGTTATGCCTAACACATTTGATACAAATTGATACACTTACTCTGTGGATGATCTCGTAGGTACAAGAAAACTGGAGAAAAAAAGGCTACAGGCAACAAACGGCCATCAAGTGAAGAGATGCATCGAAATAGCATTACAGTGTGTCTGTGCTGATCGAAGCCAAAGGCCTAGCATTGGGGAAATCACAAGTTGGCTGGACGAAACAGAAATTGGCCAAAACGAGACATGACAGTGTTATGACATCTACACAAGGTAAGACATGACCTAAACAATTGTTTCCGTTTTCTTTTGTTTAGAAATTCTTTTTTCTCGAACAGCGCAGGAGAATGCCCGCCATTTCATTAAGATAGAAAAAAATGGGACCCAACCTAGAGAAACTAGGTGGTTTTTCATTAAGAAAAAAATGGGCGCGTAAATCCCCCCGATGGGAATCGTAGCGGTTGGTTCCACACCTGGGAACCCAACCACCTGGGCTATCACCCAGTCCTCAATGTTTAGAAATTCTGTGGAGCCTAAATAAGGAAAACTAAATTAAGGACTGCATAAAAATAGTTATTGTTTGAAACAAATTAAATTGTACGGTTTCTTACTCATGCCATAAACCAATCCCGTAGCGGGGATGAGGCATTTTTTGGGCATTCAACGTGTTTGAAAAAGCTAAGGTGCACTCATCATGTACTGCTATGTGGGTGATTTTCAGGGTAAATTCACTAATCCAATTTTCGAAAGGAGGAGGAAGGCCCATTGACACATGCCCGCACGGATCGGACGTTTGGACTCCTGAAGCCGATGTGTCGATTCCTCTACAACCGCACACCAATCACGTAGACGTAGATTTCCGCTGCTGCATTATCGCAGACACAGATTGTTTCCATTCCTGGACGGCAATAGAAGGGGCCCCATAGCCCAAGCGCCCACGGCGATGCCGTTGCGAGTAGCTATGGCTAGTCGTGACGGCTCTGCGGCGCTCGCTGGCTGCAGCCTGAAGATCGGCACGGAGGCAAGGCCGTTGATTGTTGATCGTTGGTACATCCTCTCTTCAGTATCCCTCCCTTTTATCATTTAAATTCTAAATCAGATTCAAGAATCATATGTAGATTATATTATATATCGATTATACTACATCTGGACAATAACTTGAGCATTTTCTATCAGATTGCTTAAACAATAATTTTGTAATCTTGAGGTGAGACTAGTACTCATTTGTCATTATCCAAGCGGGAAGCTTGCGTTCGCGCGTGTAGATATTGGGCTTCACCAAATATAATTAATTTCAACTAAACTTAGTTAAAATAACCTGGTAACTTTTCTTAATAAAAAGTGCAACTTAATTTTGGCAACGGATCATGTGCAAATCACACCTTTCGTGAAACCCATGTAAATCATGATAAAAAAGTCTCTAAATTCACAAACAAAATCACACATAGATGATATGATGATATACAACATTGCACAATATCTTGTTCAAACTCAACTTCATTTGTAAGATATAAAAATAACAATTCGAAACCCATGTAAATCATGATAAAAAAGTCTCTAAATTCACAAACAAAATCACACATAGATGATACGATGATACACAACATTGCACAATATCTTGTTCAAACTCAACTTCATTGTAAGATATAAAAATAACAAGTGCGGCGGCGGCGGCGGTGGGACCGGGAGTGGGGATGGCTACCGGGCTATTTTTGTGGGCTCTTGTCTTCCCATGTGTGTACTAGGCCGGGCCGAGATCCTGGGCTGCAATTTAATTCGCTGGCCCAGTAACTCGCCTACCCGATTGGGCGGCCGGTGCCATCGGCAATAGCAAATTCCGAATCCAGCGACGACCCGCAAACAGCAAGCGTCAGGTGCGGCGGCTGCACGGGACGCGTCAGCCTCAGCGTGGCGGCGCAGGGCAGGCGCGCAGCAGCTGTGATCCTGCCCGCCAGCAACCAGGCGCCGAGCTGCACAGACCACGAAGCTAGGCAGGCCGAGCTGCGGTGGACGCCGCGTGGGCGCGAAACGCTCGTCGGCAGCTGCTGACGCGACGGAGGAAGGGCGTTTTTCCGGCTAGGCTGCAGGCACGGCCGCATGGAGGCAGGCGGTGCGGCGCTGCGGCAGGTGCCATATGGCCCTTGGGCGCTCATTCACTTTTGGGATGACACCTGGTGGAGTCTGCCTCACAGACCATGTGTTGTTCACTTGTTCAATGAAATGCATCAACGGTGAGGTGAGTTGTTTAGTTTCTATTTTACTAGCTAATGTTTCATGGAGCAACATAATTTAGCATAAAAAGATCAGCAATGGTAATAATCTTATCATACGTGACATTGATTGATAGTTATATGATGCAACTCATCTCTAGTTTGAGATGCATGTCATTTTATCTGTACATAGATTATTCAAAGGACTTGATGGAAACAAATTAAGATGACCACTTGTAATTTCATACATATGGCTATCTAATAATGCAAATGTTATTACCAGTTAATTGACATCTCAGAAATTTGTACACTAAATACGGCCTTTTCTAGTTAGTTACTAATTTGAGCACTCAATGTTTTGTTTTCTTGGTCAATGGCTTTGCATTAATTTCCGCTTGAAAAAATGTTATAAAAAGGTGGGATATGTCATATATTGTTGTTTGCTGCAACATGCATATGGATGATAGTTGGTAACAGTAGAGTACCGTGTGGGTAGTTTAACTGCGTAGATGTTGCCCTTAGCATTGCCAAAAGCATAGCTTCATGGCTTCACCACCATTATCATCCACAACTATTTTGCGGGGTGGTAGGAAAGCCAAAAGGCCAGTGTCACTATTACAATGACACAGGACAAATTAAATGTAGTCTGATGGATATATTACTATGTTACTACTGCAACTTACGTGTTTAGAGATGCCACCTGATGTTGCAATTATCAAATGATGAAGGAAAACACTACTGCAAAGTTGGAAACTAGCGACTAGTTATTAGGTGATCATGACCCATTTTAAATTTCAAAACATTACAGTGCAGCTTCGGAAAACAATAGTACACTAGGGAAGTGGAAACAAGCACATAATGAAGTTTCTTATTATACACACAGATGAGGAGCAAGAACAGTAGAGAGTAGCACACCCTCAACAGACTTGCAGACCAAATGACTACTAGTAATTCGATTAGGCCAGGAGCTCAGGACCAGGAGTCAAACCATGTTGTCTTCGTCCATGCAAATTTCGGAAGTCGATGGAGTGGCACCGACATTGGTGGCCAAGATGTCGTCGATGATGCAGATGTCAAAAATTGATTTAGTGCTGGTGCCGGTGGTGGAGAAGCAGAAATCAGTGGCTATGTGCAGAGGAGGACACTCTCATCGAAGGGCCTCTTTCTCATGGATGGAACTTTGAGATATCTGCTGCTGCTGCAGTGGCTGTTGTGGTCAAGATGAAGATGCAGATGCAGCTGCCAGTGTGTGGTGTGGTCGTTGAACCTGCGGTAGCTAGGAGGGTCTTGTATTTCTTCCTTCCACCCATCTTTGAGATATCCAAGAACTGAAGTTTTTCAGACCAGCATATTGTTTGACGTCTGGGTCTGCCCTTTCAAAAAAATATGTCTTGGTCAACTTTCATGCTTTTCTGATGATTACTGGGGGGACATCTAAGAGCTGCTTCGAATTAGCACAATCTAGTAGCTTTCTAAATGCTATCAACATGTTCTCTGTTCAGAGTTCAGACTTGAGACTTGTCCTCTGCTTACAGGATCAGCACTAGCATTTGACTAGTATTCTTAGGAATGGCAGTATTATGATGTCGTCTCTGTGGTCAGCTTATACTGAATTAATATGATTAATCAGGATATTCATTCACGTACCAATTGATATCACTTACCACAGTCTAGTTGTCTATATTTGATTCATAAAAAAAAAAAAAAAAACTATCAATATCATTCAGATACCTACTTGTCGTTGTGATACTAAACAAGATAAGGAAGGGTTATTCTCACTCTACAGCAGTAGCAAGCCCCACATAATTTGGTACTGACGATAGCATTTCAATGTGTATGTAAACACTAAACAGTGCAGCTAAGTTACTCAACATACTTGTTGTCAGAGAATAACAAATATTGTCTTGTTGTTAGATGCACTGCCAGTCATTGAACGTTCGAGTAACAGATAATAACAGTGATTTCCATTGTTATACAAATTGAAACAGAGATGATCTACTTGCAGAAAAAGTTCCAGAATTCTCAAATTAACACCAAAGCATTACAGGGTGCAGAAGAAAGTGAAACCTACATAAATGTAGCTACTCACAAAACATTTCTGATGAAGGAGTGGCTAGCCTACACAAGAGATCTACCTAGCAATTTCAACTGCAGTAAATAGCCAAGAAAAATAGTTTCCTACCACTTGACTACCTCGTCCTACAGAGTATAGAACACACACAACAATAATACCCTACTGATCAAACCACAGATTAGCAAGCGTTAGGGAGTGGACAATGGACATACGTCAATATATAGCTTTTATATCCAGTAGAGTAGATCAAGCCACAAATTTCAGGCAGCGCGTATCGTTGTGTATGCTGACGGAGTGCTAATGTTGCAACTGCAATTTACGTGTTCAGAGATGCCATCTGATGTTTGGCAAGTTGCAGTTATCAACTGATGCAAAAAACACACTAGTGCAATGCATAGTTGGAAACTTGCAACTAGGTGATAACGCATTCAAATTTCAAGCATTATAGTACAGCTTCAGGATTCAGGAAACAACATTACACAGAGTGGAATGAATGCATTAGAAAAAGAGGGGAAACAAACGACAAGAGGAGCAGGAACAGTAGAGAGTAGCATGCCCATAGACAGACTTGCAAATTAAAAACGTACTAGTAATTACGAAAAGGGCTGGAAATCGGATTAACTAACATGGTGGACGAGGTTCAGCAAAATCAAACCATAGACTAATAGTAGTGCTGTCGAGATGAAGTGCTTGGTGGACCCACAGATGCCCTCAAATATGTCGGGACATGAGGAGGCAGGGATTCCAGATTTGCCTGTCACAATTCCAGAGTGAAAATCTTTCAAGTGCCCTACTAATAACAAAATAAAAACATGGCAAGGAACAAACTTAATAGCACAAGGTTGCTTACTTCCTGTAAGACATCCATGAATGATCTTGCCGCCCTCTTCTCCAAAAGCTTTCCCTTTGCCTTGTCTTGCGTTTCATAATCTTGGACTGCTTCTTGTGCATAGGAATTCAGAAAACAAAAGATGACATCCATCATCGAACTTAAGTTATCAGTGGGTACAGCATTTGAGTTGAATGGACATCCATAGTTCGACAACCCAATACAAAGCAGCATTGTAGCATTTGGAGTTCAAAGCTATGGTTGACAAGCTGTAGCATGTGGACCTCAAAGATTCAAAGATATCTAAATGACTGAACTTTAGGAGATGTTAACAACACAATCGCCTTATGAATAATTTGTGCCCAGAAACGAAAGCATTTTTCAACTATTTCCTTTCAAGGATAGTTTTAACTTAATTATTTATTGAATTCTTGACCATGAGAAGAGTAACATTTTCTCATTGAGTTTATAATACTTGGTGCTACAAGCAATTTCAAAATACACCGTACACAAGGCATCGGTATTCAATACTTGTCGTTTGCAAAAAGTGACATTTTGTCCTTGAGTTTCTAATACTGTATCTATCTTATCCTTCCTCGCATCATGACATTACTAGTATGAAGATATAAATGAGAAAGAAACTGACCAGGGTCTTCCTCATCCGTGGACCCATACTCATCATCATTAAGATCTACCACCTCAACGACCCGGCAATGTAAAACAAAGAGCTTCAAGGCGAGCTAAAGCAGCTTGGCCACAAGTTGTACTGTGAGTTTTTGCATCATTTTCTCATCATCAATGATTTTCAAATATTCACCAAATAAATAAAAAAAAGACCTTCAGAGCAAAAAAGTTGTACTAAAGCATATCATATTATATGTTCACTTTGTAGATCTACTCATGTGGAGTCAACAAAATTAGATTTTTATGATTTACTGTGATTTTTAAAGATTCAACTAAAATTAAGGAAAAAGAAAAAATAAAACCACCGTTACTTGCAGAAAACATAAAGTTACTGTAGCAAAACCGCCTTCAAAACCACTCGAGAGAGTAAAATGCACGGTTTGAAAGGTTGAGAGAGGTGATTTGCGTGGTTTGGAAGTTGAGGGAGAAAAGGTGAACTTTTGTGTGATAGTTGGAGGAGGAAAAGTAGACTTTTTTCTTTTGATTAATCGGGGATGGCTACTTCGTGGGCTCCGGTCTTCACATTTGTGTGTACTGGACTCCGGGATATTGGGCCAGCCCAGGATGCATGATCCATCTCACGCCCTAAGTACTATATTGGAAAAAGTTTGTAATCGTACCAATGATAGCATCCTGGCCGCTAATGTTGCTACCTGCAATTCACGTGTTCAGAGATGCCATCTGATGTTTGGCATGTTGCAATTATCAAATGAGTACGCCTAAGTTGGAAACTGGCGACTAGGTGATGCCGCACTCAAATTTCAAACAATACAAATGCAGCTTCAGGAAACAACATTACAATACACAGAGCGTGGAATGCCCTTTTTTATTACACATACAGTGACAGTGACAAAGATGAGGAGCAAGAACAGTAGAGAGTAGCATTGCCCATAGACAGACTTGCGAATTAAACACTACTAGTAATTACGAAAAGGGCTGGAAATCAGATTAACAAGCAGGATGGACGAGGTGCAGCAAAATCAAACCATGTCTTCAGCCTTGTTGATCTCAGAAGTCGATGGAGCAGCGCTGGCACCAGAAGCATCGGTGTGGACCTCGGAAGCAAATGCAGTGGTGCCGGTGGTGGAGGAGACTTGCTCGAAAGTCGATGGCGGAGCGGTGGTGGTGGTGTTCCCAGTCCCAGCAGCTTCATGGCTTGGAAGGTCCTCCCTGTGCAGCTTGTCGGTGAATGTCTCCATTCCCATTAAGAACATCAGGAGCCAGACATAGGAGAGGAACTCACCGCCTTGGCCCAAAGCCTTGGCGTGGAGGTACCCTTTGCATCTGCCTGCGGAGTAGCAGAGCATCTCAACCCAGACGCCTTGGATCACCTCCCACATCTTCTCATTGTCTAAGTTCTGCAACGCTTGAGCTAGCTTCCAAGCCTCGTGGATGAAAGGTTCGGGGGGTGGAGGGCCGGAGCCCCCTTGTTGTGACGATGACAACAACCGTACCCTGTTGGCAATCTTCTCTGCAAGCACTCTCTTATCCATACCTGGTGGTGGACGATTATTCTTGAATGCAGCCTCGAGCTCTTCCTGGACTGTTGTGGAGAGATTCCGTCTGGAGCCCGGCAGCAGCATCTCAGGATTAACCAACAAGAGGTATGCCATGTAGTTGGACATCTGCCTGCACAGGACCGACGGCGACGGGCTCAGGATGAAGCAGAAATCCGTGGCAATGTGCCAGCGGAGGACGCTCTCATCGAATGGACCCTTTATGCTCCAGCCGAGGTCTTCCAATTTGTTGCGCTCGAGCGTCCAATGGCCCCGGTTGTCGTTGAACCTGCGGTAGCTGGCAGCATCATGCATTGTTTGCTTCCATCCATCCTTGAGATATTGGTGAACTAGCCCACAAATCCTGTGGGACGAGGAACACGGACTTATGCGCCAGTGGTGTTGTTGGTCCTTGAATCCAAGCAGACGACTCACTGCCATCAGTATCTTGTTGCTGCTGGCAGCGTATCCTATGAAGCTGCATTGAGCGACCATCTCTGGCCAATTCATCTCTGTCCACCCTCCCTTTTCCGCGCCATGTTTCTCACTAGAGAAGGCCACCATGGTATATAATTCTAGCCCTGCAGTACAACTAAGCATGACGTATGTAATCTTGACATCGATATCATTATAAGCTTCTCTTTGGCTGTGGTGAAAGAGACCGATGGCTACCCATGGTAGAAACATACGTGACACCTGTGTTATCCATATGGCAAAACCTTCCTCTTCATCATCTTGGAGAGGTATTATCTTGAGTTTGGTGTAGAGGAGACGGAATGCAGTAGCTAGCCCTTGTCGCACTGTGTTATATGCTTGCTCTTCAGTTAAGTCACATAAGATATCAAGGATGGTAAGCCGACTAGGATATCTCTACAACATAAAAAGAACAAAGAGGAGATACCTTTTTGGTGCGACATTTGCAACGTGGGCCCATAGTCCTGCCTCGTGCGATCCCAGGTCATCGCTCCTATTTGAATTGCTTGTGACGTAACAAGAAGGAAAGAATTGACGTGAGCTAACCTGTGATTGAAAGAATTAACTTGACAAGAAAAGAAACCTGGCTACCTGAAAAAAGGAAAGGAGAAACCTCTCCCGTGAGCAAGAAAAGAATTAATGTGAGCCCTTCATTTTGCATGCAAGGAAATATCATTTATTTTCCTATTTAATTTGATTGATTGATAGTAGTTTCTTTTTGCATGCAAGGAAATTAACTACCGCCATGATGATCCCACACCACAAGCCACCTCACGGGTTCGCATGCAAAGAAAATTAGCAGCTGTCGTGATTTTCGCACAAAAGCCACACCCACACGATCAGGCGACACGTTCATGGGGATCGCACCGAGGCAGAGGTCGACGCGTTCGTGGAAAGAAACCTGGGTACGTGAAAAGGAAAGGAGAAACATCTCCCGTAGGAAAGAACCCCGTCCTCTCGTCTCTGCATCGATCGTCGCCCCCATAGTCGCCCTCACTGCGGCATCATCGCCCCCATCCCATCGTCGCCCGCCTCTACAACCACCATGCTCCTGCTAGCAGCTAACACGTCGCCGCCGCACGAGCCCGCCCAACACCCACGCTTCATCCTCCTCTCCTCCCTATCACACCCACATCGTCGTTGTGCAGCAGCAGGCGGAGGAGGTTCGACCCATCCATCTCACTGTTGACCTCTACAATGGCAGATGTAGCGGCTTCCCCATCGAGACCTACAGATGGGGCGGCTTCCCCACCGGGAAGATCTGGTTCATGGACGAGTGGTGGCGGCTGTGGTGATCTCCTCATCGCAGTTGTGGTAGGTCTTCGTTGCGCCCTTCGCCATCGACGATTCTTAACCTGGCACCCATCGGCGAGGAGAACCAGCAGGTATGCCAACCCCTTCTCTTCCCTTTGTGTTGTGCGAACAGAGCACCCACAACCCAAATCTAATTGCCTATTTTGAAGACAAATAGCCAATTCTGATCTAATCACATGTATTATGCCTGCTATGTTCTAGCATCGCCTGATTTGGTTCTTTAATGGGAGAGATTTCTCAAAATTATTAAACAGCAGATTCAATTGAAGTAGGAGTTGATGTTTCATGCGTTAGAACAGTCCCGTAGGACCTTGTAGATTAAATAATTTGATGTCATTTGAATATATAGTTGTGTTGCTTTGTTTTAAACATACTGAAATACTGCATGAAAGATTGGAGAAACTATTTCAAGTAGTTTGTCTACACATAGTATAGTATTTTTTTATGGCAGTATATATTGTTTAAAAAAATTGCTTTGCTACTGCCCAATTTATTCTTCTTGCTTACGTGTTTAGGTTGTAAATACAATCGCTCTACTTTACAAACTATCAAAGACTTTTTGGTGGCATGTTCAGATGCTCTGCAGTTTATTTACATGGTTTTCCTCCAATATGATGTCTCCTTCCAATTTGCACTAATGTGGGTGTATATTTGCCCGCACCGGTGTTCTCTCACGGTGAGTTGTATGTTGCGATGTCTAGAGCTACATAAAGAGCGAATATCAAGATCGTAAGCCCTCCCGCTTACGCACGGGAGGAGGCCAAAAAAGATGGAGAAGAAAAATACTAGAAAAAATGTTTTGGGGTAAAAATAAAAGAATGCACCAAGTAAAAAGATATAGATAAAAAAGATGTCAGCAGTTGATGGAACTTTCATGAAGAATATTGTATGGAAGAAGGTTCTAGCGCAATAGGTGAGGTTATAGAAGATTACTAACACATATTATGTATTTTTAATTCAATTTATATTGTACAAATATTATTTAAATAACACCATATTTGTTGATATTCCTAGGTACTTCTAAATGGTTTGTCACACTCTACACGAAGATGTTTTATGCAGAATACATGAATGTAAAATCATCTGTACATGTTAGATGCACATTTGAAGAAAACCGTGGTATTTATGGATATTGGAGATTTCTTTCAGCTGATATTAAATATTATCTTCGGCGAATTAGAGAAAAGTCTATAAAATAGAGTTTACGAGTCCGATGTCCGTAATTGATTGTGTTACTTTCATGAAACTTGTTTGGATTAAATGTCACTTTAATTTCATTGTTTAATTTCATATTATTGTTATCATATCATGCGATCTATATGTTTTTATGTAAAATTTAATTATCCCGTAACAACGCACGGGCGCTTAACTAGTGAAGATGAAAGGTCTACAAATAACTTAGACGACTCATTCCACGCTAGTTGACCATGTGCTCGTATCCTTTCCACTATGCTATATATACAGCCGCTAGCTAGAACCTGAGTAACTAGGCAGTACGTATCCCCATAAACAACCCACGACTTGTGTATGTAATTAAACAAGACCTCCGAGACTCCGATGACCGATCGCGCCTTGGGAACATATATAGTTATCAAGCTCTCTTTGATCCAGAGGTGCCACATGTGAACAAATAGTTATTAGGGTGTACTCCCTCCATATTGGTAAAGGAAGTCCTTTTGGACAAGGTTTGGGTCAAACATTGGGAATGTAAATCATCAATAACTTTTAAGTTGTTGAGTTTGTAAATGTCAAACTTATATGAATAGATTTGTCTTAAAAAATACATTTATAAAAGTATACATATATCACATTTTCATAAATATTTTTAGAATAATAAGATATCAAAGTTGTGTTTTGGAGACCGTGTCGCTGTCCTAAAGGACTTCTTTTACCAATACGGAGGGAGTACAATATAAGGCCCGTGCTGGGACAACCGAGGTTCACTAGTAAAACTATTTTTTTAAAAAAAAAACAACTTTATAAACAACTCTTGAGGCGAAGCTGAGCTGTTTTGAAAAATTATTTGGCAAAATTGCTTCACCAATATCTTCATGTATGCATATAAGAGAGAAATAAATAAGAGAGTTGAGATAAGCTATTTTTTTTAAGCTTATTACAGCTCAAGTCTTTGTGAGAGGGGAGAAAAAACAGCTTTTACCCATGAAGCTGTTTTGGAAATTAGTATTTGGCAAGAAAAACAGAGTTGTGCCAAACAAGCCCCAAGTCAAATCTAAGCTAGGACCTTGATTTCTTCATAACTTATCAGTTAATAAGCTATGGGCACATATTCTATTTTGATTAGAAACAAGAGCTCTCATTTAAAATTACAAAATGTGCCACGTTTGGATGAAAGATCCGGTGCAGTGATTGCAGGCCTTTTCAAAATAACAGAGGAAGACACATATAAGACAAAGCTCTAACATTAAGCATGTAAATTCAGGATAGACTCTTTGGCTAAAGAGTCTTGTTCTAGAACGTACAGTATATATTATACACCTGGACCCCAAAATTAACTTGGTTACCAGGCTGGAGCCGATGATGAGATACAAAACCAAGCAAAGCTGCTGACGAAGAGGATTATCAATCAAACAACAGAAACATCGAACAGGCTCCATTCCTAGATCCCGCTGTTCCTCTATGCCCATATATCCCGTCTCCCTTTCAGAAGATACTGAAACATTTTTTATTTTTTTATCTCTGCTAGCAATTGCTGTTTGATGAAACACTCACTCTAACTCTTATTATTTTTTTTCGAACCGAGGACCCCCATTTCCATTATCAAGATAACGGAAATACATTGTGAAAAAATTACATATAGAAAAGATATCAGAAGAACAGGAAAAACAGTAAGGGCCCGTTTGGATCCTCGGAATTTGGAGGAATTGGAATCTACTTAATAAATTAAGCTATTTAGTTTGGAATTTTAGATTCCCTAGCTTTCCAAAGTTCACAAATAAGCCTATCTCAAAGGGTGTTTTTGCGGTCAGTCAATGGAATTCAATTCTATCTCCCACCCTATGAATTTAAGATAGGCTTATTTGTGAACTTTAGAAAAGTTAGGGAATCTCAAATTCCAAACTAAATAGCTTAATTTATTAAGTAGATTCCAATTCCCCAAATTCAAAGGATCCAAACAGGCCCTAACAGTTTGCTTCAGCACCTAGGCAACACCCAAACTGATGCTCTGATCAGAGGGACTTGAAGACAGTACTTGCAGAAGACAAACAGAACTAAACTTCAGGCGTACTAAAAGACACTACTGTCTACTTGTTGAGAATCTAGATTAACATAAGACTGGAGACAACTCGATGCAGCTAGAAGACCAGGCCTGATGAACCACTCTAACTCTTATTATGAGAAGGGAATTTAATCGTAGTATCTGTATCTATGTTGAGAGGGTGCATGCCAACTTTGCAATTCTAACTTGAACAGTGACTACTCGGAAGTAAGGAAGGGGATGGGAAGCCGCTGCGGTAGTCGGAGCGATTAATCAAGATTGTTACCTGGGCGAGATTGTCGGAGCTGGCGAGCGCCGATGCCATGCGCGTGGACATCCGGCGAGTGCGGGTGCTGGTCGGCGGGACGGCCCGATGCTCTCCTTCTCCGGTTCTCCCCGTCCATCTCGGTTTGCCAGCAGCAGCAGGCAGGAGACAGCGTCGGGAGGACCTTGCAGTGGATGAGCCGACAGTGTGGAGCCCGCAGAGGCATGGGTGCGCGAGAATTGGGATTGAGCGGGCGGCGGCGGTGACTGGTGAACCGAGTCGGCGGGCGGCGGCGGCGACTGACTGGGCTGCAAACTCGGCGTCGTCGGCTTGTCTTCCCATGGGCCTTTGGGCTACTGGGGTAGCTGGATGTTGGGCCAGGACGTCTTGTCAGGAGGCGCCTCAGCCGTGAAGCAACAAAGCAAACCACAGCTTTGCTCAAAAAAAAAAAAAAAAAAAAAAAAAAATCCTCTCTTCAGAATTCAGAGGTAATCTTTGCCGATTCTGGAATCTGTGGAGTAGGAGGAGGGTCCGGCCGGGGAGCAGAGAGCAGTTCCATGCATGTTCCAAATTTCCAAGTCCAATAACAGCCGCGCCATGGACGTACCTGGACGCGACACGTAATAGCATAGAACCCTGTCCGGATTGTAGTTCCTCATCGAGAGCGCTTTCCATCTTTCCATCGAGAGCGCTTTCCATCTCATCGCTGGCAGGAGGTCCTCCCCCAGCGGCAGCCGCATGCGCCGGCCCACCGTCGCCCTCACCGCCCAAGGCCCGTCCCGCCGGACCTAGTCGGGCGATGCTTCAACTGCCTCTCCGACAAGCATGTACACGCGCTCTGCACCTTCCGTCGCGCTGCTACATTTGCCGCCGGGGGGCATCGGCGCGCGTCGCCGCCCGTTGATGGGGCCGGAGGCACGAGCCAGCGCGGTCACCCGGCCTTGCGGGCCGCGAGTGGTGCCTGTTCTCGCCGAGGCTCCACCTCACGGGCCCTCCGCCGCCCTGGATCGACGACATCGGTGCCCTCGGCCCCATCTGCGTCGGGGCCTACATCGGCGCCACCATCGGGCGGTGATCTTGCCGTGGTGGGCACCGGCCGGTGGCTCGTCACAGCCCCCCGCTTCCGCCTTCCGGTCTTGCGGGCGAGGCTATGGTGTCCCCCTCTTCGGGTGGACCCCATGCTAGATGAGCTCGCGGCTTGCCTCATCGCGCGCCCGCCTCTCTTGGAGGTGCCCGATGAGGTCGCTACGACTGATTGCTTCTCACGCCTCCTTCGACCACCGCTCCGGGGCGGTGGATGACCCAGTGGCCGACTTGGTTGAGGCCGAGCTCGCCGTCCCACCCGGTCAACGTCGTGTTGGGCGCCGCACTAGGCGGCCCCCACCCTCGCCGCCCGGGGTTCGAGGAGCGCGTGAGCTGCTTGGCAACCCCGAGGTCGGGTCGACCTCCCGGTGCTGACACTGGTGGCACCGATGGGTGCACTGCACACCCCTTCGAGCTCGGTGCTCGTGCCGCCGGGTTGACGAGTTCATAGCCGCCGCTCACGAGGCGGCGGAGCCATCCATACTCTCCACGCCGGTCTTGAGGAAAACGCGCCGCCCCGACGCCTCTCGCTAATGCGAAACGCTAGCGCACGCCTGCGCAAAGAGTGGGTCTAGGCTACATAGGCCGGAAGGACCAGGCAAGGAGAGTTTTGCTCAAGAAGATGGGGATCGAGGTCGAGGCCGAGCATGAGGATGCGGTCTCCTTTGACGAGCTGCAGTCTGCCTTCACGGGGCCTCTTGCTGAGGTGAATAGGGAGGGCATGGAGCGCTTCCTTCTAGCCAAGAAGCGGCGCCTCGGGGCCTGAGCGGATATAGATTGTCCTCCCGGTCTAGTCGCAGAGTTTGTTTATCATGTAATCGCCAAGTTTATTTCCAGTAGATAGGTTGTTCGTTCTTTTTGGTTTGTTTTGATGTCCACTCGGCATCATAAACTCTATTTGTATTTGGATTTGGTTTTCCTCCTCTTAATGAAAAAACGGGTGAATGGCCCGGTCGCGAAAAAAAACCAACCATTCTGAAGCTCTATTGATGACTTGATTGAGAGAAAGCGAATCGATAATGCAGTGCATGAATCGATTTTACCATGGGAGCATATGTATGATTCAAATTATGCACTGGTCGGCGTTCATCAACTATTTGATCCACTGTTTCTTGCGTGGTTCCTACTGCTCACACTCGTACTGTCAACGCGTTTGGCGAACCGTGTACCGGCATGTGACATGTTTTGTGCCTTCAACCCACCGATGCTTCCTCAGCGAACAAATAAAAAAGGAGAGAACACACATTGAATATACAATTCTCGTATTACAAGGAGTCAAAAAAATACAAAACTCGTATAATAACATTGCTGGAAGTTGAGCTTAGTATAATAACAATTTTAACGACGAGGAGTAAAAACAAAAAAACTTTAGAAATATAATAACATTTTTAATACGAAATAAATATCATTACATTAACACATTAATTACGGAATGTATTTTTATTAAATTTGTAGACATAAATAGATATTAATATGATTTACTCTAAATGTGGTCAAACTTGAGCTTAGTATAGGAGGAACAGGACCGTTAGAGCAAGTATAATAAGCTTACGTGAGCGGGCGCATCGTCGGCCAGTCGAAAAAATGATCTGTTGGCGAAAAGATAAATGAAGAGAGAAGCTAGCGGCGACTTGGGAGAGCCGGGCGAGAGCGCGGCGCATGCATTAAATGAGCACGATTGCTTTGGACTCCCATTCGCTCACGGTGCAAGGAGAGCATTGGGTAGCATTAAATCGATGGGTCCGCCATCACCGGGCAGCAAGTCGAGTTGAGCCGGAGCTCTATACGCCCGCCGCCGGCGAGATTATTAATCTTGCTCTTACGCCGTCGATACCTGGGCGCGGTTTTCAGAGGCGGCGGCGCGCACACACCATGCGTGCCCATGCGGCGCTGGTCCGGGCGGATCGAGCGTGCTATGTTCTCCTCCTCCTCCCCATCCATCTCCGGCCACCAGCAGCAGCATGCAGCGGTGGGTGGCTCCTGCGGCGGCCACCAGCAGCAGCATGCGGCGGTGGGTGGCTAGCCAGTTGGCGTAGCCAGTTGAAGGACGAAACGGCGACCAAGGGGGTGAATGGGAGCCTCGATTTTCCTTTTCAATTTTGGGTCATCGGCTCAACCCCAACCTCAAAGCGAACTCACAAAGATACGAGTGATACACGTGCTAACTGGTAGCAAGATATCAAAAGCGGAGTGTTGAGCATGCAAAAATCATCGGAACAATCGGAGAACAAAACAGAGCTCAAATGCCAAACTAATGAGGAAGGAAGAATTTGCAGAGACAATGAACTCTCCACGCTTAATCCTTGTACATGCTAACTGCTGCCACTAGTTACATTCTCGGATAATCACAAGTCAAATTACTGTTGCAAGATAGTGACGTCTCAAGAAATTCAAGCCAAAAGGCAAGCTTGCTAGGCACTTGCTGGACTTCACGAACGAACACCGAGAATAAGAAAATTTGTCAAGTAGTTGCGCTCGAAGAACAAACAAATGCACTACTGCTGCTGGAAAAACTACTGCGGCATTTCAACAAACACCTTGCGAGCGCAGGAAAACAAGTTCTCAGCTGAGATCTTTCAAAGCTAGAAATTGCACAAGAATCACTCGATCTAGCAGCCCTGCACAAGAAGAATTTGATTTGCTCGATGGCAAACTCCACAGCACAAGAATAACAATCGACCTTTTTTTTCTGTGTCGGCGTGGAGACCCAAGCTCGGTGCAGGAGTGGACGACGTGGTTGCCTTGACGCTGCTGCTGCCGAGTCGCCCTGCTGCTTCTTGGCTGGAGAATCGTGTCTGCTTGAACCAGTAGCTGCTGCCGTGCGCCGCTGGTAGTGTCGACCGGATGGCAGACTTGGCCGGCTGCCGTGTGCCCGCCCACGGCCGTGAGTGGCAGGCCGCCTGATGGCAAGCTGCTCCCACCGAGCAGAGAAGCTGCTCGAGCCCCAAGGGAGGGTCGGCGCCCTTGCCCACCTGCTGCACCCGTGCGTGCCTGATGGAGCTGACCAGGCGACTGCCTGGACCAGACGACGAGCGCCAAGGCAGATTGCCTGCTCGATGACGATTGACGAGCAGCTGCTGGACTGCCTGCTGTTCTCAAAACCAAAGAATGCTGCTTCCCTGCACAACGGCACAAAACAGAGGAAAGCAGAAAACAAACGAGGATCCAATTTCAACGAAAAATCACAGCAATGAAGAAGAAAAATTGATCCAAAACGTCGGAGACGACAGGGAGGATTGGGACTCCCCTTTCCCAACGAAAATCACCACAAAATGTCACCAATTTGATGTTCTTGGACCTCTAAACAAGAACCTTAGAAATTGGGTAAAAATAAAAACGAAAATGAGAGAGGCAAGAATGGGAGGATGGCTGTCATCCTATATATATAGTCCTTATTTTTTCATCCCTATTTTTACCTCCGATACATATGAGCCAAACCACTAACCCTAGGGCTATTTTTTTGTCGACTACGGATATTTTTCGATCCGACGGCCACCGCGCCTCCTCATCGGTAGCCTTGCATCCACGCAACCTCCCCTCGATGCCGCCACGTGTCGCCCTTCCGTCCACCGGAACGAACCGCCCGGGTTTTGAGGCCCAAACCCGCGAAACCGCCGCCGGTGGTTTGAGGCACAAACCACCAAAACAGCGCCCGATGGTTTTGAGGGCAAACCACCAAACCTCCTCGACACGCATCATCGCCGCCTTGACGCCCCGAAGTCGCCAAGTCGTCCCGAGCTCCCCGCTCGCTTGCACGCCGTTTGACCCGACGACACGGGTCTGCCATGTCCTCTTGCACTCGTCGATGTCCTGTGTCAGCCACCATGGCTAGCCGCCCAGCGCCGCTTTCCCTCGGTCCAAGCCTCCGTCCGTCCTTCACCTCCGCGGTCCGTCGGCCCGGCATCGTCCCTCCTTGGCCTCTTCACCTCACCCGTCGCCTACCATCTCCGAGCTCCACACCGTACAACACGAACCAAGAGATACGTCTTCGACACACTCCACGTGTGCCGGTGAACATAACCGAAGCATAAAGAATAAAGAAAAATAGAATTAAAATGTTGACCGTTGAAAATCACTCAATCACAAAACTAAACACATGTGACCTAAATCAACCATGTGTTCGCACCAGTTGGAGGACATAGGAGTTCAGAGGGAGAGGGTACATAGGAGTTGGAGGACGATTTATTGCACTGCATTAACCAGTAGCCAGTAGGACAATTAAAGTAGTTTACAGCATCCAGATCCAGCGTACTGTACAGAAGAAAAGAAACAGCACTAACGGGCACGCATACTGAGAGCTGTCCTCCACACTCGCAGAGGCACACCACACAATTAAACCGTGCAGTTTCAGCAGGAACTTAATCATCAGCTAACACTAGACCATCCTCGGCGTGGGCATGCTAGGGCCGGGGACAAACAGCCAAAGGGTCTCCATAGTAGCAGCCATGTTCAGCCGAACACCTTTTTTTAAAAAAAAGATCCGGTTTCCGGCTTTGATTGTATTAAGAGAAGAAAGCAAAACATCAAGTACAAGCGCGGTAAAAGCACCCGGCATGGCCTAGGCTTAGCCGGGATTAAAACCTTAGCCGACTACTCACTAATTGTCCTAGCAACCAGTCCCTCGGACTCCGGCCGAAAGAACATCCATCCCTAGACTTCAGGTGACTACTACCCTGTTGGCTGTGACTACTCGGCAACAAAGACCTAAGACAACATCGAACATACCCTAACTCCGCCCGATTTAAGACCGGCCGACAATCGGCACTAACCTAGCTAACATAGATAAAAGCGACATAACAACACACAATCAGTTCAGAAGATTGATCGGGGCTCTATCTCCACCTGTGCCCACTTTGCTTCGGCATCTTCATCGGCTTCTTGTTCCCCGTTTTTCCGCCTTCGGATGGCCCTAATCTGCCGGCTCGGGAGGTCATCGGCGTACATATCAAGATACTCGATCACCACCTCACTCGGGCACTTCACTGCTGCGGATCATCAATGAAGCTGAGTTCCTTCATTAGTCGGTGTTGTGCCGGTTGGCCACTGCACTGAGGAAGGCTTGGCGCCAGGCGGTACTAGAGCGAGTGGGCGCCATGTCTCTCTTGGCCTTAACGCCGCGTGGTGCAAAGGCGAGCAAGCAAGCTGCGGTGTCGGCTTGCGGCAAAGCGGCAGGATCGGTGGCGCCCCATTGAAGAGCCCGACAAAGATATCGAGAAAACTCCTCGGCGCCATCCCTGCATCGACCCCGACACGGCCATCCGTCGTATCCCCCGTCCCAAAGACCTCCATCAACATCCTCCACTCCCAGCAACTCCGCAAGATCATGTGCACTTGCTTCCAGTTCCTCGTCTCCATCCCTAGGAGAGGGATGCGCCACAATGTTGGTCTCGTGGGCGAGAGATAGCAACAACACCGGGTGTCCTTCGAAGGTGCAGCCGAGTCGGAAAGCCTAACTTCTGTACCCTGGACCACTTCAACAACAACATCTTCCCCTACAATGCCATCATCAACTTGCAGCACCAAACCCGAGTTGGGATCCGCATCAATGTCCATCCGAATCACATGCTCGTGATCTCGACCACTTGGGTATCCTCCTCGGGCGCATCCCAGGACCAAACAACATGTTTGGCTAGGTGGTGTTGCCAGCCGCAGCCTGCAGGGTGGTGTTCGGGACAGTGGACTCCACCCTACCGGCATCTCCCTCCGACGAGTAGCAGGTAGAAGATTGCTGGCACGCTGGCACAACCTTAGCCAAAGGATCGTGACTCACCTACTTAGCTTGCTGGAGCTCTGGTGACGCCGCTGTAAAGTTTTGGCGCATCGGTGACTGTGAGGGACGCCGTTCCCACTCCTTGGACACGTGGGGAAGGCGGTCACTCCTCCTCTGCCCTCTTGATGGAGAACGGCCGACGGGACGATCTCGACCCCTCGGTCACTGTGTCCGTCATCCAGGCACGTCCCTCTGGAGCCAGCTTGAACTCCACCACGAAGACCCCGGGCCTGTGGCCGGTCACCAAGATGTCGTGGCGAGGAACTTGCAGGTGGTGGCTTAGCGCATCGGCAACCTCCGGGGTACTTGGGGCCTTTGGCGCAGAGGCAATGGGCAGCAGCGAAGAGGCAGCTCCTAGGACGTGCGCCATGCCGGTCTTGGCAGTGGAGGTGCCGTCATGGTGAGGAAGTGGGGGGGAAAACATTGCGGCTGTGGATACTTCCAGCCGAAAACTTGAGGCGGGCATGAAGTTGGTCGGAGACGGTGCGTGGGCGGCGAGATGGGCAGGAGCGGGCGAGATGCCCCACCTTCCGCCCGGGGAGATGCGTGGACCGGATCTCGGCACTGGCAACTTGGTGGTTTGAGGCGAGGCACCGAAAACATCTCCCGACGAAGTGCAACTTGAAGGCTGTCGGAGCCGTGGCCATGGGTGCGCCGGTCCCAACGTGTGCAGCTGCAGTATGTTTGCGGCGACCCGCCTTCACCTTTTGCCAACCCGGCGAGGCTGACTCCCCTGCTCCTTGCTGAACTGCTCCTTGTTGATCGGCGAAGCGCCGCCCGCCCGCGTTGGCTCGTGCGTCCTCAACGCGGAGGAGTGGATCAAGGCATTTGCCGATGGAGCAGCAGCCGGTCCACCGAGGGGCACCGAGCTTGCTGCCACTACCGACGTCTTCACTAGCGGGGATGGTGTCTCCATGTCTTCTTCATCGGTGGCTTCTTCCATGTCTTCCTCATCTCCGTAGTCAAGCAGCTCCTCCTCCAAGTCTTCACAGGTCGGGGATGGAGGGATGACGGGGCTCCAGCTTCAGGGCGCCGAACAGGGGCCATGGATTGGGGATTGGTGGTGGTGGTGGCCGGCACCGAAGGGAGATGCCGACGAGGTTGGGTGGAGTGGCTCTCGCTCGCCGGGATCACCATGGATCGATAGATCCGGTGATGGGGAGCGTCGATCTGTGGTTAGATGGAGGTGGGGAGGTGGGGAAAGGTGGGCTCGGTGGTGGTGGCGGCGCCGCCGCCGTCTCCTGGGAGTGGAAGCGGGCGGGTCGGGAGCCATCCGTCGGTCCCTCGCGTGAAGTTTTTTGAGTTCAAGGGCATCTGCCCAAGCCTTTCAATTAACATCAAAAGACCAACAGGTTCTAGTTCAGAATTCACCGGACATCAGATGGCCTCGCCAGGCCAAACTGGGACATTTAACTCTCCATAAGACTCCAGAAAGAAACAAACTAAAGCTATTACATAATAGCAAGGAACCCACGACGAAAACTAGTATGAAAAAGACTTGCTCTGCATCCAGAGGCAGCATCTATCAACACTTCTGTAGTCATATCATCGCAACCTCCGATGTCAAACACCAGGGCAGCCATGTTCAGCCGAGCCGAACACCATTGTTCAACAGGTTTGACTGACTTCAAAGTTCAAATAGATACCTCCACCCTTCGTCTGCGCCATGTCCATGGTTTGGTTAGCAGCTATCGGCCATCCTTTTGTGATTTCCTGCGTCCCAGTCTTCTTCACTTGAGGTGCTAACCGCCGTCAAACAGATACCATTCTTCAACTACTGCTTGTTTGATGAAGCTGCGGAACAATAGTCGATGCAAACATTAGCACTATGAAACTGGAAAACAAGCTGAGGGTACTAATGACAGGGGATTCCAGTCCAATTTGTCAGATTCAAGATGGACAAGCCAGTGTCTCCGGCGTCGGCTCTTTTCCCATGGGCTTTAAGATGTTTGGGCTACCATGATGTTGGGCCAGGCCGTCTGATCTTAGGAGGCTGCCTTCTCGCAGTTTGTTTCAGTCAAGAGACGAAGCAAAGCAATTAAACCCAGCTCCGCCAGCTTAGTTGACTTTAGCCTAGTCCAAATCAAAACTAAAAAGACTTTTTTGAGTTGAGATGCAACAGAAACAGTTTTTCACCAACACACTTGTAAAAAATTGAAGAAGAAGAAAAAAGAGTGAAATCCAATGGAGGTCTCTGAACTTGTCCGGAGGGGTCATCTAGGTCCATGTACTTAAACTAAACTAGGTAAACAGGTCCTCAACTTGTCTAACTGTGTCATCCAGGGTCCAAAACCGGGTTTTGACCTGTGGTTTTTGCTACCGTGACCCGCGGTTTTTGCTACAGATAACAGCAGCTTTGCCTTTTCTTTTTTTTTTTTCGTTGAATCTTTGAAAAAATCATAGTAAATTATAGAAAAGTAATAAAATAAAAAATCTAACTTTTTGGACTCCACATGAGTAGATCTACATGTGAACATATAATATGATATGCTTTAGTACAAAGTGCACATATAATCCGGCATGCTTTAGTCTAATAAAATCATATTATTTGTGCATATGTGCACTTTGTGTAAATCTACTCGGGTAGAGTCTAACAAAATTAGATTTTCTATTTTATAATGTGTCTGTGATTTATTATGATTTTTCAAAGATTCAACAAATAAATAAAAAAAAAAAAAGATAAAAGCTTCGTAGCAAAAACTTTGTACTAAAGCATATCATATTATATGTTCACTTGTAGATCTACTCATGTGGTGGAGTCCAAAAAAGTTAGATTTTTCATTTTATTATTTTTCTGTAATTTACTTGATTTTCAAAGATTCAACCGAAATAGACAAAAAAAGAAAAAGAAAAAGGCTGCTGATACTGTAGCAAACCCGCGGTCACTTTGTACCAAAACCACCGGTCAAACCCGGTTTTGGACCTGATGACACAGATTAGACAAGTTTAAGGACCTGTTTACCAAGTTTTCTAAGTACATGGACCGGATGACCCCTCCGGACAAGTTCAATGACCAGTAGTGGATTTCACTCAAGAAAAAAACTATTTTTCAAAGTGGTAAAGTTGTGGCTAGCTAGATAATGAACCATTACAATTTAAAAAATAACACTCCTCGTCCCCAAAAAAGGGTGAAACAATATTACATAGAGGGAAAGTTATTATACATGATAAACACGATATATCAATAAACACACATCATCGAGATGTGACAGCATAAAAGGAAAAACAAACTACATCCACATAAACTTTTCATTAAAAAGATAGATAAACGAGCAAGATAAGTATAGAGTAGCGCGTCGACAATTAACAGAATTGCAAACAAAAAAAAAACTACTAGTAATTACAAAATGGATTTAAAAATCGAAATAGTCTAGATGACTAGATGATGGGCTAATTATTATGGTAAAGTTAGGTTTTACCTTTAAGGACATACATACATCGCAAAATAAGATGGTCGAAACCATCTACTAATGGAAACATGGAAACCAATTTAAAAACATATATTTATCATTTTCATATGATTATTCCAGTTTCAAGTGAGTACATATAAATGCACTATGGATGTACAAAGTTTTTTTTTTTTTTTTTTTAAAAAATAACCAACTGAAATACGTATATTAAATTGGTTTTCATTTATTCATAGATGCATTAAACAATAATTAACTCTTATATGTCACATAAGGTTCTAGTCCGTATGGAGAGCCCCGGTTGATAGACTAGTTATTAGAAGTGCTCCTGTTAGGACCAGCCATGTGCATCACAGCATCGATTACACCATGTATATATCGCCGCTTGTTTTAGCCGATGATGTAAATGAACATTATCATTGGTTTGTATTACGAGCTGGCGGTGATTAATCATTATCACCATCAACTCATATTGTTATCAACAGGCACAACCACTGCCAATTTGTGTCCCGAGCCAGTGGTGCTAATCATTTCATCACCAGCTTGGTATAATCCCCCCACGCTGTCAGTTTGTATCATGAACCAACGGTGAAAATTATTTTTATCGCCGGTTTGAAGCTACGTGGATGATGAACCAGATTATCAGTGTCAATTTTTGTTACCGGATTCTGAAACTAGCGATGATAGAGGACTACGAACCGACAGTGGTAATGTTAATATATCCTCGTCACACAGAACAGGAAGCACTCTCCGAGCGATCATGCCAACCTAATTAAGCATGCCGGAAATGATTGGTGAGACACTTCTTCACCAACTAATGAATAATTCTTTGTTAAGAAAAAGATCAACTGAATAATCTGTAGCATATACAACACATGTAGGAGCCGGTTACTTTCTAATAATCCATACAAGTAACACATGTAGGAGCTCAGGATCAAATACTCCTAAGGGCTCGTTTGGATAAACTAATTACCGCCGGTATACCCGCTGGTCCGTGGATGGAAAAGCACCGCGACAATTTGCTTCCCCGTCCATCCCCGACACCCGTTTGGATTGGACCGAGTAAAGAAAAAGCGCGAGTCTCAGAAAAAAAGCCCGGTATCCAGTTTGTGCATCGATGGACGGGGAACAGAAAAAGCTAGTCCGCACTCGATTATTTCCTTCCCCTTCTGCTCCCCGCTCGCAAGGTCCCGTCCCCTCCCGTGGCGCTTGCATGGCGGCTAGGGTTTGAGCGTGCCGTCGCCCTTCGCTTGTGCCGGTCGTGGTCGTTTCAGCCCATCTTCAAGCCGCCGCTGGATTGTTCGTCGTGCGCCCCTTCCTGGATTGCTCGTCGCCGCTGCTGGATTGCTCATCACGCGCCCCTTCCCGGATTGCTCGTCGCCGCCGCCGCCTCCAGCCTGTACCTGCTATGTCCCCGGCCATCCGCGCTGTGTGTTCTCCTAGGTACAGGTCAGGCACCTCATCCTCTTGTGTGTTTCCTCTTAGATCTGCTACTTTTCAACCTTCACTTCTTAGAATCAAATTGGATGGATGGATGCATGGATGAATGAACTGGGGGCGAGTTCTTGGCATGGGCTGCCACTGGAGCAGGGCGGCTATCTGGGACTCCAGATGCACGCCTCCATGGTGCCCTGTTGCATCCGCTTGCAGGAAGATAATGCACGAACAGAACAACACGAGCATTATTATCTCTATCATCACAATATATATATGTACGTGGTTTTCTTTGGGGCTACGGTGTGCAGTGTGCTAGCGGCATAAGCCGAATGTAGTACGCATTCAGCTTTGATGGAGAGTGATGTATATATAGTGTTTGATTTTGGGGCTACGGTGTACTCTAATCTATTCCCTGTTGCCTTGGATTGAATCGTGATCTAGGCCATAGATCAAGAATCAGCAGATCACTTTGGTTAGCTAGTTGAACAGATGGATTTAATCTATTAATTACCTGCTGGGCTACTGTTTAAATTTAAGTTTGATTAAGCGTCTTTGTTTCTTGAACCATCTTGCATCTCCCACTGCACTGCATCATGGGCAGCGGCAAGCATCTTGTCTGAGAGCTCATGGATCGTTGCTTTCTACAAGTTATTTTTAGCTTTATGTTTTGCTTAATTAATAAAAATGTTGTGACCAGCAATGAGGCACCCAAATAATGTAATAATGTATGGATGTGCTTATTTGTGTTGTCTCATTTAGCATGAGTATACATGCCTTGTTCCTGTTGCGATGACTCGCC
This sequence comes from Hyparrhenia diplandra, assembly GCA_015847255.1. NCBI lineage: Eukaryota > Viridiplantae > Streptophyta > Magnoliopsida > Poales > Poaceae > Hyparrhenia > Hyparrhenia diplandra. Next base: position 117,290 of record JADLZK010008616.1, on the reverse strand, counting down.
TCATTTAGCATGTGTATAAGCGTTGCTACATTCATATGTGCATCCGAGTGCGCATATGAATGTTTTGAACTACAGTCTAGTGCTAGTTATGTTCCGAGGGCATGTACAGCAAGCGTTCTGAATCTGTCATGTAAATTTCAATGCTCTGAACCAATTCCAGTTTCTCTTTTTTTCGGTTGATATTAGTGAAATGAAATATTCAGTTTAGATATAAGGAACCAGTCTGAATGCGCTGAACAGTCTGAATATACATTTACATTTGTTCTAAAATTTCTACTGTCTATATATGAGCTTGAGCTTGTGTGTACATGATATATAGCAGCAACAAGCCTCAGTAGTAGCAGCGGTTGAGCTTCAGCTCTCAAAGTACTATATACATAAACATAATATTTACAATTTATTTTCTTCAATTTGTGACTGCATTTGACTGATGCACGTTTGTTTGTGCATTTTAGTTAATAAATAAGGTGTCCAATTTACATACTACTGCCTGAATGATAGTACTCTCAGTTTTGTTCGTTAGTGTTCATAGAAGGGCAATATACTTGACCTGGTGCTTGCTGTAGTATTCAGTTTCATTTTCAGTCCATATTTACTGTCGTATGGAACTGCATTTTTTTCAGTCACTACTAGTTTTTGTGCTTGTTGTATCAATCAATATGGAACAACCAACATGATGTTCATTCACTATAGGTTGGATATTCAGACATGTTTGCAATTCTAGTTATATAGATGCATTCTAACAAGATCTGTGCAAGAGATAGGCTTTGCTGGACTCTCTTTTGTTTCAGTCAGTTCAAAGCTTCCCTATCATTTATCAGTACAGGTCCAATTCTAGTTATATTATTCGAGCTAGCCTGCCACTAGCTTCCTTGTGATTTAGAAGACAACAACTTTGGATTTCAGCTTATAGGCTAGAGATTTTCTGCAATTCAATTTTGTTGTAGATTTTAGCTAGTTATGTCATCTAGGAGTCCTGCAAGCATATGTGTTGAGATAGCTTGCAGCTCATATCATTATTCCTATTAAAAATTTGTATTAATAGTTGTGCGTTGAGATAACTTTGGATTTTAGTTAGTAAATACTTGTAGTTGTAGCACATATCATTATTCATTTTAAAGCCGAACCTTTTCTAGAAATAGAAATTTGTGAATGCCTCTCTATTGATAATGACAATGCTATGCAGGTTTGAGTGTCCGGGACATTTGAAGGGGCACCTCATGAAGTTTCAAAGTTTCAGAACATATCAGTTGCATATTTATAGATTTTAGTTATATGAGAAATTTCCAATTTGCCGCCGCGGCTTGTATATGTTTATTCCTTGCTTGAACCGGATGTCGCTATGTGGCAGTCTTCAGTTCCACGATCTTGACAGTCTATGCAAATTAATGTAATCATGTATCAGTACTAAATTTATCTGTGTTACTAAGTTTCAGATTGAGAAAATATCAATTCTGAATTCTCTGTGTTTTTCTGATTATTTTGACTATATTTTTGTGGTCCGGGATTTGTACCCTTGTGTTTCCCAAACGGTACACCCGATAATTTTCCCCAAAGGGGATTCCGTCTCCCTGACGGGGACAGGGGTGGCAAGTGCAGACAAGAAAATCCCGGGGGTGACTAAAGACACGGGAATTTGGGGACCTGCACCCAAACGAGCCCTAAATGGAGAAGACCCTACAGAAGATTTCAACCTTATCACTTTAGCTTGCATTGGCTCCACACGTAGGACATGATTATGAAGGAAAAAGACTAATTATTAAGTGGGGCTCAATTCTATTTTATAAGAGAGTATTCGCACTTGCTGACCAAATGATCGATGGATAGAAATGAAACGCATGTGATTATATTAAGTGATTAAGCATCGATTCTCAAAAAAAAAGGTGATTAAGCATCGGGGAAAGAATCAAGCGTCTTTTTTTCTATTGCTCCAATAGCCGGTAAAGATTCCATTCGACATGAAATATGCCACACCTATACAAGGGATCAAGAAGACGTGTATACAATAATCATCAAATCTGTGGGCTGGACAGTTGCGGGCAATGCACGCGGTTAGTGGCCACACGTAATACTATAGTACTATATACTCTGGTAGCTAGCGAATACGAATGATGATATTGAGATCTGCAATGGTAATGCCTCCATCCTAAATTGTAAGTCATTCCAAATATCTTAGAAAGTCAAAGCATCTCGGGTTTAACCAAATTTATATGATAAGATAATAACATTTATGATGCCAACTAAGTATCATTGCATTCTTCATTAATTATATTTTTATATTATACTTATTTGATGCCACACAAATGTAATTATCTCTATAAATTTGGTCAAACTTATGTTTTGACTCTCCAAGCTTCTTGGGATGGAAGGAGTATGTGCTGAGTGATTTTTTAACTTCGCCGGCTTCATTGCTTAAGGAGAGTTATTACAATTAAATTGTTGACAATTATGCAGGAAACTAAAGGGAGCCATGCAAAATCTTGTAAAATAGCAACAAAATGTTGGGCACAAAGATGAGCAAATGGGTTAGCTGATCTTCTCATATGTGACACTTTAAAGGACGTGAGACCCCTCACCATTGTCTCGGCATCTTTCAGAATGCCATTTGTCTCCGACCTGTAATTGCTCTTGTTCTTCCATAGCGACACCAGTTCTTGGGCATCCGTCTTGACTACAATGTGACCGCGGGTTCCCTCCGTTATTAAACGAATACCCTCATGTAACGCCCTAAGGTTGCAAAGCCAAACCCACTAAGACCGGTCTCAATGGGGGTTTCATGAGTGTTTCATGCACATTAAATGCACCGCCACATCAGCGAACTTCACTTTTTGCATGAAACTTCTAGGAGAGAGAAGGAAAAAGTTTTACCATGGTGAAACCTTTGGGCACTGTTTCACATGCGTTGAAAACGGGGTGAAACCCCCATTGAGACACAAATAGTGTTTCACCATGGAACTATGCAATTAAACCATACAATGAGAGAGAGGCTGTGGGGCCCTTGAGCCTATGAAACTTTCAAGCCAAAGTTTCACATCTTAGAAACCGGAAGGTGAAACTCTCCATTGAGGCGGCCTAAGGTTAAACATGTCCCGATGCCACGAGGAAGTTTTTTAAATTTTGCGCTTTGATCACCCCTCCAGTTGCTCCCATGCATGTGTCGTGCGTAGACATAGGTGCCATTTAGTGTTGAGTGATTGAGAAGGGTGTTGGCGTTGTGAATTGGTTTGATTCATTGGGAATTGCATGAGCATGTATTAAGGTAATTTCAACCTAAAAACTACGAGATAGTTTCTACACTTTTGTATATCACATGGAGGAGTGCCATATAGAGAGCAAATGCATTTTGGTATAGTAGGGGTGTTTCGGTCATTTTGCATGATACTTAACAGTGTTAGCCTCCAGAAATGACAGAAAATCAAATTCGGAAGCATTATCATGTAAGGATCGAAGTCTAAACTTTTAGGGCCACAGGAGGAAAAAGTGAGTTTCACGGGGACATACGAGGAATTTGTTTTCATAAGTTTACATAGCTATGATGTTACTAAAGACAATAAGAAAACTATCTTTGTTGCACCTTATATAAGTCATATATATTGTCTTTTGAAATCTTTTGTCTTTTGAAATCTTTTCATGTGGATACAATTAATAGGTCATATTTGTATTAAGAAATCTTTTGATGTCGACTATAATACATGAAAAACAAAAGATTTGCGCATCATTTAATGAATAGAAGAGTTTAACCATACAAATATGTGCTTCTGGCAAGCGCCCTAGGAGGTTTACACCTGAGGAGACTCTACCGTCCAGCACGTAGATTCAAGTTTTGATATAAAAACATAAACACGTACGTTCAATACGGTAAGTTATTAAAAAGATAAAAAAAAAAAGAAAGCCAAAGGAGATAGAACGTAGATTCAAATTCGATTGTTGCTGAACGGCAATGTCCAATTTTGTGGGTGCGATAAAATCTAGGGATGCTGCATCGATATCAGTGCCTCGTCAGCATTTTGTCCCCGTCGGAATCGGGTTGGAACCGCCGGCCTGGTGCCCAGTGCGGCAACGACGGGCTGAAGTGGCTGGAGACTACGCGCGAGTCGAGCAGCTCGATGACCGCCGGCGCGGTGACGCACCGGGGCACCTTGTACTGCCCGACGGACGCGCCGCGTGACACGGCATAGTCCGTGAGCTCCTCGAAGGTCCCCGGCCGGACCACCCGGATCTCCAGCGGCCTGACGGAGCCGTCGGCCACCCGGCTCTGCCTGTACACCGAGCCCAGGGCCTCCTCCATCTCCAGGCAGCAGCGGTCCAGCACGTCGCCGTCCAGCGCGCCGCCCTTGTCGTCCAGCTCCCAGTAGATGACGTAGTGCCCCGGCGCGGTTTCGACGCACATGCGGCTGGTGTAGTCCGCCACGGCCGCGCCGCGCGGCCGGAGCAGCGCCGACGCCGCGCGGTCCACCGCGCCCTGCAGCTCCGCCTCGTCCGTCTTGTTCGCGTCCACGGCCAGCAGCGCGCTCGCGCGGCGCACGAACCGGAACTCCGGCGCCGCGTTGTGGAACCCCGTCACGCGGAGGACGTCGCCGACGCGGTACCGGCACAGCCCCGGGTACGTGGTCACCACCAGCTCGTACTCGCGCCCTGCCTCCACGCGGGCGAGCTCCACGAGCTGGCTCGCCGTGGCGTCCGCGCCGGCGTCCGTGGGGAGGAACTCGACGTAGGCCATGTTGGGCATGACGGTGTAGGACCCATGTTTTAAATAGCGGGCTAAACCATTTAACGGCCATTTCCCCCTGAAATTATTTAGCTATATAATGAGCTATGATAGCGAAATTTAAGCCATTTAATGCGGTGAAAAAAAAATATGCCAAACATTATATAATTTTACACATAATAAAGACAAAAACATGATAGTTCAAAAGTCTTACTAACACATTACATCAAAGTAGTTTGTAGTTCATACATGATACATCAACAACATCAAACATCATCACATCACATATGGAAATAGATGAGTTCTAATTTCACAGTTCACAGACAGCTAGACAAACAAACAAAAAGACTTGGAGCAATAGAACATAGTCTCCCACGTACTCAGTACAGTACAACACACATGCATACATGGTGGAGATGATCGGCAATGACCCACCGCTGTAGTGCCTGAGGGCTGCCACTTACTGCGCCATGGAGCCCGTGGCTATGGCTTGGAGGTACCTGGCGTTGGGCCAGATGCGTGCGATGATTCCGGCGGCTCCGTCGGCGCCCTTGGAGCCCTCGCAACGGATGAACTGGGCCAGCTCGGGGTCCGGTCGCAGGACGCCCGCGACCGCCTCGCGCACCGATGCGTCGGTGACGCGGTCGGTGAGTGCGCCGGTCTCGATGTCCGCGGCGAGCTGCTCCCAGTTGCGCTGGAAGAAGCGGATGGCCCGGAGGATGCCGGTGGCGAATGTGGCGCCGACGCCCAGCACGGCGTGGCGGTGGCACAGGCCGCACACCATCTGCGCGTACATGCTCTGGAACGCGTCCTCGCACAGGACGGCGGCTACGGGGCTCGTCGTCATGCCTTGGCACGCCTTGCTGAAGTGCTCGCTCTTGTAGTAGCTCGTCAGCGCGGTACGCGCCGGCAGGCCACCCGGAGTCGTCGTCTCCGACTTGACGAAGGAGAAGTGGAGGCCCAGGCCGGTCCCCATGTCCAGCCTAGGCACGTACTGCTTGACGACTGGCATGACCAGGTTGTAAAGGAGCTGGCGGCGGTCCGCCTCGTCCTTCACGGTGGGAATCAGTTTGCGCTCGCCGCCGGAGGTGCCAGAGCTGGTGAGGAACTCGGAGACGGGGTGCCCGGAGCCGGACAGGATGGGCGAGCGGTTGCCGTGGGCGATGCGCAGGATGTACGGCTGCAGGTCCTCGTACTTCACCATGGGAACCTTGGCTCGGAAGGTGGCGCGGTCGGTGGCGCCGCCCAGACCGCACCTCGTCGCGAGGTACTCGGCGTCGGCGTTTCGGGCGAGGATCTCCGCCAGCACGCGTTCCTGCACGGCGTCCACGTTAGTGGTCACCTCCTCGATGAACACAAGCTTCTCGGCGTCCGTCCCCGTCGCCGCCAGCGACGACAACGCTGCTGGCTGCCGGGTTGTTGCCGTGGTCGACATGCCCACCATTGCCGCGCTGATACACAGCTCCCTGCTTCAACACAGGCTATCGCTACCACGGCTGCCAAGCTAGCTAGCTAGCTAATACGGATGTCTGGGGAGGCCGCGGACAAGAAGTGAATCAATTGTGGTTTGGATCCAGATGGCCTTGGAGGTACTTATATACTTCTCTATGCCAACGGACTAGACCACTGGCTCATCTTCTTATACACACGAAAAAAAAAAACTTTTTCCTAACACGATAAACAATGATCACTGCGGTCTTCACCTTCCCTAATCTCTCCTAAGTATACCCAAAAAATTACACCCAATCTTTCAAATGAAGGGTCTCTTACTCACTCAGATCCATCGAACCAAATTGCTAGGATCAAACCCCATATAACTGATGCTCTGCCTAGGTCTTTATAGTCTGTTGTGAAGAGTTTCAGCCTAGAGCCAGGTAACATCTCAGAAATTTCGGCCAATCAAGCATTTCCAAGAAAACTTTATTGATGTTCTGGATGAACGTTTACTTCAAGACCCTTCAATTGATGAGTCAATGTTTGAATTGGGTTTACTATGCTTGTGTGACATACCTGACGAAAGGGTGACGATGAGTGATGTGTATCCTGATTCTTCTTCTGAGTATAATGTGTACGATGAGACCTCCTTGCCTCATACAGAGGAATTTCCATTGTTATGTAAATTGAAACAGAAACCTACTTGCAATGAAAGTTCTGGATTCTCAAATTAACAGCAAAGCATTACAGGGTGCAGAAGAAAGTGAAAACTACCACAGCGTAAATGCAGCTACTCACATAACATTTCTGACGAAAAAATGGCTCGCCTACAAAAGATCTACCTAGCAATATCAACTGCAGTAGATACCTAAGAGAAACTGTTTCCTGCCACTTAGCTACACCATCCTAAAGTATAAAACATACACAACAATCATATCCTAATGATTAAATCAAACCACAGATTAGCAATTGTTAGGGAGTGGACAATGGACATACATCAAATGCAGCTTGTATATCCAGTTGATCAAGCCACAAATTTCAGGCAGCGCGTATCATTGTGTATGAATTGGCACCGCAAGAAACAGAACCTTGTTTCACGCCCCACACAATTGTAGTTTGCAAAAGTACCACAAACCGAGCAGTAAAGCCGTCGAGATGAAGTGCTGGGTTGACCCACAACAGCTCTCAAGTATGTTGGGATATGAGGACGCAAGGAGTCCTATATATGCTTTGGCATTGTATCACTTCATTTGAGAACTCCGACCACACACCTGCAGTTGTAGCATCTAGCAAATGGCTCTCCTTCCGATCCCATCCATTCTCATCTTTGTTGTCACAAAGATTCTCAATATTCCAGCGGCTGACCATCTATCGTAGCCGGTTTATCTCGCCAATGGTAATTGGCGGCGCCACCGATCTCTCGGCTCTCCTTGCTTTCAAGGCCCGGCTCTCGAGATCCACTCGGCATCCTCGGAACCAACCGGACAACCAAAACCTCCTTACGCCAATGGCGTGGCGTCGCATGCGGCCGCCGCCACGAACAACGCGTCGTCGCCACGAGCTACCGGAGATACCTCTCAAAGGCGAGGTCACTCCACACCTCGGTAACCTCTCTTTCTGGTTGTCCTCAACCTAACCAACACCGGCCTTACGGGCTCCATCCCATCCGAAATTGGGAGGCTGCGGCGGCTTAGGTTTCTAGACCTTAGTTACAACACTCTATCGGGGAGCCCTCCCTACGCCATGGGGAACCTCACACGCCTCGGGTTCTTGAGCTATATAACAACAAAGATCTCCGGGGCGATCCCGGAGGAGCTGCACGGTTTTGCACAACCTTAGGCACATGGACTTTCAAAAGAATTTCTTGAGTGGTTCAATACCGAAAACCTTATTCAACAGACACCATGGTTGTCATACCTCGGCCTTGGCAACAACGACTTATCGGGGATGATACCGAGAGTATTGGATCCCCTGCCCATGCTCCAAACTCTTGTCTTGGAGGTCAACCAACTCTCGTGTACGGTGCCCCAAGCCATCTTCAATATGTCTACACTTCAGCTACTTTATCTTGGGGACAACAATTTGGAAGGTCCTATCCCCGGCAACGAAAAGCTTTAGCCTCCCCATGCTTCAAATTATCACCCTCCAGTTCAACAATTTCATAGGCAAGCTTCCATAGGGGCTCTCTGAATCCCAATACCTCCAAGGAATCTCTCCGCGGTATCTAATTCCTTGGATGGCCCAATACCTAGTTAGGTGGCCAAGCTGCGAGCTTCGCGGCAATAGAGTTAGGCAACAATAACTTCAATGGCCCAATCCCAAAATACATTACGAGCAATCTTACCAATCTCGCCTTTCTAGACCTGTCACTTGGCAATCTAACGGGAGAGATTCCACCAGAATTTGGGCAAGTAGGTCGACTCAACTTTGTATTGTTTCTCTCCCATAATCAACCGACTGGACCATTCTCATCATTTGCTAGTAATTTGTCTAAGTTATCTTATATATACGATTGGATGGAAATCTCTTGACGGGTTTTGTACCAATGACACTTGGTAGCACGGGGGAGTCTTATATTTATTCTTCTTTATGGGAACCATTTTGAAGGGAATCTAAACTTCCCTGGCGGTCTTTCAAACTCGTAGGCAACTCCGGCAACTTGATGTTGGGGTAAATCATTTCAATTTGGAAGAATCCACGGCTATATTGGAAATCTCTCCGATCAATTGTCGATTTTCTTTGCGAGATAGAAACAATTTAACCGGTGAACTTCACCCTACCATTTCAAATCTAAGCGATGCGAATCGGATAGACTTATCGGAAAACCATCCGAGTAGCTCAATTCCAAAATCAATTATGATGATGAACAAGCTTGTTGTTATGCGCCTCTATAGCAACCGCTTTTCGGGACCCATCCCGAACAACTTTGTGTGCTAGGGAATTTAGAACAACTTGTCCTCCATGACAATCAACCGTCTAGCTCCATACCGGATCAAATAGGCAACCTTTCCAAGTTATTATACTTGGATCTATCTCAAAACCGGTTATCATCAACTATACCCGGCAAGCTTATTCCACCTTGATAATCTCTTGCAACTTGACACAGTCGAAATTCAATTGAATGGTGCATTACCGGTTCAAATGGGTTCCTTGAAACAAATTTCCATCATTGATCTCTCTAGCAACATCTTTGTTGGTAGCCTTCCCGATTCCTTTGGACAACCTGCGGACACTAACCAACTTAAACCCGGTCACACAACTCATTCAATGATTCGGTTCTAGACTCTTATGGCAACCTTACGATCTTGAAATCATTGGACCTTTCATACAATGATCTATACGGTACAATCCCGGCATACTTGGCCAAATTGATGAGAACTTCGCCATCTTGAACATGTCCTTCAACAAGCTATATGGTCGATACCGGAAGGAGGTGTCTTTGCAAACATTACCCTTGAGTCTTTGATAGGGAACTCAGCTCTTTGTGGTGTCCCCGTTTAGGATTTCTACCATGCCAAAGCAACTATCACTCAAGTAATAATGGACTGACCGAATCCTAATACTATCAATCATTGCTAGCGCCATATTAGTTGGAGCTCTAGTTTCCTGCCTATATGTGTTAATCGGGAAGAAATTGAAGAAGCAAGAGATGGTGGTATCTGCTTTGGAACAATTGGCATGAACAACTATAGGTTAGTATCGTACCATGAAATTGTCAGGACCCTTGAGAATTTCGATGAAAGCAACAACCTGCTAGGTACTTGGAAGCTTTGGGAAAGTTTACAAGGGACAACTAATTGATGGCATGGTGGTTGCAATATAAGTTTTAAACATGCGTTTGGAACAAGCCACTAGAAGCTTTGAAGCGAGTGTCGTGTCTTTGCGCATGGCTCGACACCATAATTTGATAAGGATACTAAACACTTGTTCAAACATGGACTTCAAAGCATTGCTTCTGCAGTACATGCCTAATGGTAGCTTGGAAACATGTTTGCACAATGAAAATAGGCTGTGTTTAGGAATCTGAAAGGTTGGAGATTATGTTGGATGTGTCAAAAGCAATGGAGTATCTGCATTATCAGCACTGTGAGGTAGTCCTGCACTGTGACTTAAAATAAGCAATGTTCTCTTTGATGAAAACATGACCGCACATGTGGAAGACTTTGGCATTGCAAAGCTATTATTTGGTCATGACAACTCTGCAGTTTCTGTGAGCATGCCAGGAACAATCACTATGCCAGAATATGCTATCAGTGACATCAATTTAGTGACTCAAAAGTAAACCGCGTCACAGATACAAATTTTGTGACTCGTCTAGTTCAAATGCGTCGCTCATGTCGTTTTCCAGTAACTCGTTGTGACGCGTGCTCTAGAATACGAGTCACTCCTACCTGGTCCACAACTTGTTTCTCCTCCAGCTCACAGACTGTGACGCGTAAGTGGGAGCCGCGTCACAGCGGACCCGAAAAAATAATTGACTCCGGTTGATGTCGACTCAAGTCCGGAATCGAGCCCGTGACCCCTCGTTCGTCCGGTGGATCCACACGAGTCGTCCCCACGGTCTCTCTGGGTCATCCCCTCCCCCCACGGTCGCTCTCACCCCTCCACACCCCAACCCACCGGCGTTCCCTCGGCCTCCCTACCGGCGTCCCCTCGGCGGCTCGGCCTCCCTAGCATCGGCAGCGGACCTGTCAACCCCACGGGCGGTGTCGACCTCATCATCCCCACCGGCGCCTCTCTTCTCCAACGGGAAGGGCGACTACAGCTCTACCGAGATCCAGATCGGGGGCACCAGCAGCGGCCATGGATCCTGGCCGGATCACCATCCGGTGGAGGGCGAGATCCACACCATCACCAGCCTAACCATCGATGGATCAAGCGTTCTCGTCCTCCCGTCCGGCATAGCAGATCCATCGGCGAGGCAGGGGATGGTGGCGCGTGGTGGTTCCCCCGTCCTCCCTCCGGCGACGGCCTCGTCCTTCCCTCCGGCGGCATCTTCCTCCCCTGCGGCGTCCCCTTCTGTCGATTTGGTTGTGTTGCCTCTGAACTCCTCAATTTTCCTACTCGATAGTTTTACATTTGGTAGTAATATTGTTTGCATATACTGAACTGATGAGAAAAGTAGCAGCAGCAATGACATTCATTTTGAGTATGTTAGATTTTATTGTTTTTCTAATAATGTGATATCTAAACTGCACAAGTTAAGGGTTCAAAAGCTTCATTTAGGCAGAAGGGTTACCATGGCACTCCATCCAATTTTCTGTAATTTTGCCCAGGATTTGCTGTAGTTCCATCCAATTTGCTGGCTGTAGTTCTATCTAGAATTTGCTGTAGGTCCATCCAATTTGGGGATCAGAAATCTGCTGCTGTTCTTCATTGGTCCTTTTCTTCTACACTAGGAATATTTATAATACACACAAGAATCCAGCTGCATGCCATTGAATTAGTTCTACTACGTGGGATCATTTTTCTTAAGTATGTAACTTCCTGAGCAAAATCCATGCTGCGAGTCACTTGTGGTACATACTAGCATGCTTGATTTTGATTAACTCATTGCATTGAGTACATACAAGTGGTTTCTATATGATATCTGTAAAATCCATGTTATAATCTAATATATAGAACAAACATGAAGTAATCCCTGTTATATTAATAGTGTGTCAAATGTACTTTAGTTGGTTTAGTACTTGCATCACCTCTGATTTGTAATGAGCACTAAAACATTACTGTAATGAGCGCCAAAACTTAACTGAATGAGCACTAAAACATTACTGTAATGAGCATGGATACTTTTGTGCTGGGCGCTGTGCTTTCTACTCTATACAGTTAAGATATCAATTTTACTCTAGATTAATTTATGATAGTCTTTTTTGCATTTAGTGGATTTTCTACTGGAACATGCCAGCAATTCAAGCTTGGTTGCAGTCTGTACTTGCAACCAAGGATTTTATCCATTTAAATGTTCTCTTCTATGCTCTTCACATCTGTTCAAGCTGAGTCGTTTAATTCCCTGGAATGTTCTCTCTACTGTTATTATCTCTATGCAGTTGTTTATCTCTTCTAGCTACTCACGATGTATTTGTTTCTGGATTCACTCTTATGCTAGGGAAACCTCTTCTAGTAAGGAAGAAACTTGAACCCTCAGGATCAATCTGAAAGCAAGAAAGATATTCAGCCCTGGAGTGATCCAAAATTTTTAAAAAGTATGTGGTAAGGACCAGAAATCTGCTGCTGTTCTTGTTTGCATTGCATACTGCTACAATATATGGCTTATGGGAAATGTGTCAAAATGCTCTGATTCTGTCCGGTTGATGATGTCAGTTTTTGTTGTCAGTCTGTTCATCCAGCTACCTGTTCAGTAACTTAAATCCTTGCACTATTCAGTAACATAAATCCTTACAGTGATCAATCTCATATTTTCTGTTTCCTGTACACATTTCTGTTCCTTGTAAATATAAACTGAAATAACTATGCAACTTCCAGCTACAAACTTGGATGTAATCTGTTATATGCCATTGTAGGCTTGCTAAATATATGCCTTTTGACTATTTTTTTTTCTATTGATTTGTTAACTTCGCTGATAATTTCTAGCTCTTGCAAATGAGAGGTGTATAGTGTCAGGCTTAGATTATAACTCTAAGCCTTCTTGTAGTTACTATTGTATTCTACATAGAGTTAGCTATTGTTCTGAATCTCTGCATTTGCAGGCCATAGTTCTGTACACAGAACTGATTTCTTAGGAAGAGGGAGCTACCAGTGAGGCAAATGCACATGGCTAAATTCATGAGGAGCCTTCAGAAGTTAGCTGATGAGGTCACTTGTAAGTTAGCATTCTTTATTTTGGTCATGGCTGAGTTCGTGAGGACCCTTTTGGACATTATTTCAAAGGTTCGAAATGCCTGCATGCTGCATCTGTAAACTGGACCCATATCCATTTGTTTAGGATATAATCCAAATGGAACCAGTTTTTATATCGATTGTATTTCATTTATCCATCTATTAAAACAAACCAAGTACCTGCCATCTAGATCTCTTTTGATGACATACTGTGCTGAAATGTTTATATAAGCTACTGGAATTTCTATACTTGTTCATGAAAGCATGCTGCATGCCCCTTTCCTTGTCTTCGTTCTTCTTATTTGATCAAAGGCCAGCTGCATGTAGTGCTTCTTCCCTTTGCAAGTCATGGTGCTATGTCTTAACTGTTATCATTTTGAAGCCTATGTTTTAGTGCTCATTTTTCAATTATATTAGAATGCCTATGTTTTAGTGCTCATTCTTCCCTTTGCAAGAAATTTTATATTAGAATGCCTATGTGTTTGGGACCATTTTAACTTAATGTATCAATTATTTTCTAATGCAGGCTGTCACCGACCAATGTCCTGGAGTAGACAGAGATGATGCATTTTGTATTGACTTTAACTAGATTATTATAAGGCAATAGGCAATATGCCATCTAGATTTGTGGTGGTCGTATTATGCCATCTAGATTTGTGGTTGTCGTATTCTTGTTGCCCTATGCATGTATTTTTGTTCCTTTTGTAAGATGTACAAGTAAAATGTTGGGTTCAATGATGTGTATATATATATGATCATTGTATATAATATAATATATGACCATCGTATTTTTTTTTTTTTCTCAAATAGCTATTAGTGACACTTGTTGGCTACATGCGTCACCAATAAAGCCTTATCGGTGGCGCGCGTGTAGCCAATGCGTGTCGCTGATAAGGTGTTATCGGTGACACGTATTGTGAATATGTGTCGCGAGATAAGGTGTTATTGGTGACACTTTTTTGTAGCCAATACGGCGTCACGGATAAGGTGTTATTGGTGACACTTGTAGCCAATACGCGTCACGAGATAAGGTGTTATCGGTGACGCGTAAATACGCTGCGTCACGGATATGCCCTTATCTCTCGGCGCAAAAAGGGGTGACGATGTGAAAAATGTGTGTCGCGATAGCGGTTAACAAATGTCACGAGATAGCGAATTCGGCATAGTGAATAGGGTATATGGCACCAGGTACCCCAGTCACACTAGTCTTGTTCTTTATAATGCTAATAATACATGTATTGTCATAATTAATACTCCTTGTAAATGTTTTTTTTTCTACTAGAGTACGGATCCAGTGGAAAAGCATCAAGAAAGAGTGACGTATTCAGCTATGGGATCATGCTTCTTGAAGTACTCACAGGAAAGAAGCCAACAGATCCAATGTTTGGCGGACAACTAAACCTCAAGATGTGGGTCAATCAAACATTTCCAAGAAAACTTATGGATGTTGTGGATGAACGTTTACTTCAAGACCCTTCAATTAGTTGCACGGATAACTTCCTTGAGCCAATGTTTGAATTGGATTTACTATGCTTGCGTGACATACCTGATGAAAGGGTGACGATGAGTGATGTGGTTGTGACACTGAACAAGATAAAAAAGGATTATTCTCGTGCTATGGCAGTAGAAGGTCCCACATCATTTGGTGCTGACAACTGAGTTACTCGACATATTGGTTGTCAGGGAATACCAAATATTGTCTTGTTATTAGATGCACTGCCAGTCACTAAACTTTCAAGTAACAGATAATAACAGTGGACAGAGACATAATGTGTATCCTGATTCTTCAGATTATGATGTGTACGATGAGACATCCTTGCCTCATATAGAGGAATTTCCATTGTTATGTAAATTGAAACAGAATCCTACTGCCAGTGAAAGTTCTGGATTCTCAAATTAACAGCAAAGCATTACAGGGTGCGAGAAGAAAGTGAAAACTACCACAGCATAAATGCAGCTACTCACATAACATTTTTACGAAGAAAAAATTGCTAGCCTACAAAAGATATACCTAGCAATTTCAACTGCGCAAGACATACCTAAGAAAAACAGTTTCCTGCTACTTAGCTACACCATCCTACAAAGTATAAAACATACACAAGAATCATATGCTACTGATCAAACCACATATTAGCAATTTTTAGGGAGTGGACAATGGACATACATCAAATGCAGCTTGTATATCCAGTTGATCAAGACACAAATTTCAGGCAACGCGTATCATTATGTATGACTTGGCGGCGGCAAGAACAGAACCTTGTTCCACACCTCACACAATTGTAGTTTGCGAAGTACCACAAACCGAAAGCAAATAGTGCCGTCGAGATGAAGTCTTTGGGTGGACCCACGGCAGACTTTCAAGTGTGTTGGGATATGAGGAGGCAAGGGTTCCGGATATGCTGTCAAAGTTTCGTAGTGAAAAATCTTTCCAGTACCATCTTGACAATATAAACATCACAAGAAAGAAACTAATCGCTCAAGGTTGCTTACTTCTTGTAATACATCTATGAATGATCTTGCTGCCCTCTTTTCCAAAAGTTTTCCCTAGCCTTGTCTTGCTTTTCATAATCTTGGACTTTTTTTTTGGCATGAGAACTGTACAAAGGAAAGCGAGAAACTAAAAAATGGTATACATCATTGAACTAAAATTATCATGGTACATCATTTGAGTAGAATCGACATCCACAGATCCACAACCCAAAAAAAGCCTATATAAGTATATAACACACATGCAGCTTTAAAGAAATTGTAAACCCAGGAGCCTTTACAATTTACAAAAATACTGACTTTTAGGGGAACTCCAAATGCTAACAATAGTCACCTTTGTACCTTACGAATAATTTGCATTATTGCTCATGCCGTGTTAGAAGCGGCGCATGCTTAAAATATTTTCTTTTAAGGATAGTTTAATCTTACTTTAGAATCCTTTGCAATGGCAAGAAATAAAGAATTTTTCTTATTATGCTAAATGATCTACAAGCAATATCAAATGTCATATATTATGTTATTGTTTATACATAATGTATCCACCTTATCCTTCTTCACATCATCATGGAATTACTATGAGGATAATAAACGAGAAAGAACCCGACCGGGGTCTTCCTCATCCGTGGACCCGTACTCATCGTCATTAAGATCTACCACCTCAACACCGGCATTATCGCTCTCAAGAGCTTCAAGGCAAGCTAATGCAGTCTGCATTGCATTGCAGATATGGGAGTATTCATAATGGGGCAGGAGAACATAACTAATAGTTTCAGACACGACAATTGATCAGCGGCTATGTAAGCACGAAATGGTTCCAATATGAATGAAAGCTGAGTTAACAACTCAGTCAAATCCTTTGGTAAGGAGGCATGAGAAAGGCACCACACATGGCACATAATAGGCAGTGCAAACTCAGGATGCAAAAATTTTCTAGAGCACATAGTTAGTACCAAAACTATTTGTCAATGAGCCCAATCCTTCTTCTAGAAAAAAAAAAAAAGGCCAATACATGAACTAGTTATTTTATACTGCTTAGCCGTTCAAAAAAGAATTATACTGCTCAGATAAAATCGGAGAGTACATTGACCTCAACACTTGAGCAGACAAAATGTCTCGAGAGCTGCAATTCTAACTTCAACACAGTTAATACTCGGAGAGGAAAGGGAATTGACATCCTCGTTGATGAAATGTAGGAAACAGCTTGTAGGAGGAAGAAGGAGGAAGCAGGAGCAGTCAGTCTCAGTCAGTCAGTCAGTCCAATCCCCTTGTTATACCTGGGCACGGTTGTCAGAGCTAGCGAGCGCGGACGCCATGCGCGTGTCCATGCGGCGCGTGCGCATGCGCGCGCTGGTCCGGCGGAAAGCCCCACGTTCTCCTCCTCCCCATCCATCTCCGGTCACCTACAGAGACAGGCAGCGGCGGCGGTCGAGCAAGTGCGGCCGGTCCGGTGGACAGGGCAACTCCGTTGGATTCCCACGCGTGTGTAACGGATCGCTGGATAGGATATTGGGCCAGGCCGTCCGGTTAGTAGGCAATGGGTCACTATTTTTTTCCATCCCTAGCTTATATATATTCGCCACGTCGTCTCAAAAAAAAATATTATTATTAGTACATGATTATTATGCTGCTGAAATTTTATATTATTTTTCAAGCATTTTTAACTTCCTTAAATGAAAAAAAACTTAAACTAAAAGGTTGCAGATCCCTCGAGATCCATAATTTTCATATAAAAATCATCATCATCCGACGCCTTATTGAAGAGTTATGATTTTTTAGTGGCCTGACAAAACCCAACTTATGAAAATTATAATTCCTCAATACGATGCCAGATAAAGATGATTTTTATATAAAAATTATAAATACGAATGAGAGCTACTACTTTCTAGTTATATATTTTTTTTTTCATTTGACGATGTTAAGATGCTCAAAATATAATATAAAATTTCAACAACATAATAATGATGCACTAGCACTTGCCGTATTAGAAAATAAATATTTTTTTTGTATGTAGTTAAGAAAGGATATTTTTATATCCAAGTTGTAGCTCTCAATGAGATCTACTTCGTTTTAGTTTTGATTTTTTTTTTTTTGAGGACGTTAAGATGCTTAAAAAAAATAATATAAAATTTTCACGACTCGCGAAAATAGAAAACCGAACCAGCTGAGGACCAAATTTGTCCAGTTTTAACAGTTAGAGAGTCTCTTACCTGGTTTTTGTAGTTGATTGAAGGTTAAAACCGGATTTCAGTCGCGAAGTTGAAGGTTGAAATGTACTTTACCCTTTATATATTTCTCTGAGATGTGCAATCCATCATCTATATGTGTGACCAAGTATGTAAGAGGACTATCGTGGACTTTTATGATCTTGGGAATATCATTGCATGTGTAAGGTTTTTAGGCCCCGGTTTTCCTTATAAACTAGACCCGAGACAAATGAGCGGCACATTACAATCTGCCGCCAAAGCACAGTTCCGTTCAAAGGCCCAGACCGGCTTTTACTTTTTTTTTTTTTGATACAAGTCCCCCACCTGATTGATTTGATTAACTGATAACTCTGAATTAGCCCGAGGGCCCGTTTGGCTTCACGGAATTTGGAGGTTGGAATCTACTTAACAAATTAAGCTATTTAATTTGGAATTTGAGATTCCATAACTTAACAAAGTTAACAAATAAGCCTATCTCAAAGGGTGTTTCGCGGGTTAGTCAATGGAATTCAATTCCTATCTCCCAACCTATGAATTTGAGATAGGCTTATTTGTTAACTTTTGGAAAGTTAGGGAATCTCAAATTCCAAACTAAATAGCTTAATTTATTAAGTAGATTCCAATTCCCTAAATTCTAAGGATCCAAACGGGCCCTGAGAGTTTACAAATCGGGTCATGAAAGCTTGTCGCTAAGTTTAGTTAACTGAACACCAAGTAGCTGCTATCTATTGCCTTATGTTCTCTTGGCAGTTTTGCACCCCACGGGTAGGCCTCCGTCTTGCATGCAACCAGTGAGTGCTGTTCTTTCATGCCATTGTTTCTTGGCTTCCAAATGTGCCAGCAGCCCAGTAGGAAAAACGTGTAGTGTTTTGCCGGAATGTGACTTGGTGGCTGGATATCCTTGAATAGACCATGTCGCATCCGTTTGAATTCCAACTGCCAGTCAGGACCAACTCCCGTTACTGAAACTATGCATTTTTTTCTAATCAGCTTCACTGACAGATATATAAATCTCAGTGGTGAGAAGGCCCAATTGGAGCCGAATCTTGTTGCTCCAGGATCATCACGGCAGCTGGAGGAAAGGAAAGAGATACTATATAAATCTCAGCTAGGCTTCATCATTGAGGAAATTATTCAATCGTTGGTGCATGCAATCCTTGGAGAAGTGCAAGTTCACTTTAGTGAAAAAGAAGATAGTGTAACAAAGTTACCCACGAATTACCTTTATTGACTAGGAGAAAACATTCATACTGCCTGTTGGTTAGGCCGGCCGACACGACACGGAAGTTTTTAAATTGCCAGCAGGCCTCGCATGCGCCTTGTCTATCATGCACCATACCTAGACACTAGGAAGGATGATATAAATTGATCTTTCTTCCCAAAGCGATAGTGTTGGTGTTGCTCATTTAGATACATTTCGAGATAAAAACAGCTGACCCTTTCTACTTGCGGTTTTCAGGAACTAGCACCTAGTAGCAGAGGTAAATACAGTTACAGTCAACAGTTATGGTAACAAAACGGCATCAAGACAGAGATGCAAAACCAAAACGGCTCGAAAAGAAACCCTCCAGTCCAGGCCAAAGTGATAACGAATTCTCTTCTGCATTCAGCTACAGACACTGCATTGCACTGAACTGAACCTGGCAATTGTACAGGATCGATCAGCGCCTGATGGTTGATGGCCCAAGAGTGAAGAATAATGGCCCGCAGCAACATGTGCATGTTTGCTTTCCTTGAACGACCACTTGTGTCAGGACAGGAGCCAAGACTCACCCCAAGCTGAGCTGTGGTCTTTTTCTTGTCTCCTAATGACAAGTGTTGCAACAAAGCTTTTACCCGGTCACCACATGCAGCAAATTTAGATGGAGGAGATATTTTATATGCATATACTCCTAGTCCTACGCCTATATATGCTTTGGCATTGTATCACTTCATTTGATAACTCCGGCCACACACCTGCCGCTCAGCAAATGGCGCACCTTCCAATCCCATACATTCTCATCATTGTTGCCACAGCACTCTCGATATTCCATCTGCAGCAGCCGTCTATCGCTTCAGCAATCTCTGCCAATGGTACTGGAAGCGCCACCGATCTCTCAGCTCTCCTTGCTTTCAAGGCCCAATTCTCAGATCCTCTCGGCATCCTCAGCACCAATTGGACAACCAAAACCTCCTTCTGCCAATGGCGTGGCATCTCCTGCAGCCGCCGCCACAGGGAACGCGTCGTCGCCTTGGAGCTGCCAAATATACCTCTCCAAGGCGAGGTCACTCCACACCTCGGTAACCTCTCTTTCCTGGCTGTGCTCAACCTAACCAACACAGGCCTTACAGGCTCCATCCCATCTGATATTGGGAGGCTGCGGCGGCTTAGGTTTCTAGACCTTAGTTTCAACACTCTATCAGGAGCCCTACCCTCTGCCATGGGGAACCTCACACGCCTCCTGTTTCTTGAGCTATATGACAACAGCATCTCTGGGGCGATCCCAGAGGAGCTGCACGGTTTACACAACCTTAAGCACATGGACTTTCAAAAGAATTTCTTGAGTGGTTCAATCCCAGAAACCTTATTCAACAGCACACCATGGTTGTCATACCTCACCCTTGGCAACAACAGCTTGTCAGGGATGATACCAGAGAGTATTGGATCCCTGCCCATGCTCCAAATTCTTGTCTTGGAGGTCAACCAACTCTCAGGTACGGTGCCCCAAGCCATCTTCAATATGTCTACACTTCAGCTGCTTTATCTTGGGGACAACAATTTGGAAGGTCCTATCCCCTGGCAACGCTTTTAGCCTCCCCATGCTTCAAATTATCACCCTCCAGTTCAACAATTTCACAGGCAAGCTTCCACAGGGGCTCTCTGAATCCCAATACCTCCAAGGAATCTCTGGTATCTAATTCCTTTGATGGCCCAGTACCTAGTTGGCTGGCCAAGCTGCCAGAGCTCGCAGCAATAGAGTTAGGCAACAATAACTTCAATGGCCCAATCCCAGCTGTTCTGAGCAATCTTACCAATCTCGCCCTTCTAGACCTGTCATTTGGCAATCTAACGGGAGAGATTCCACCGGAATTTGGGCAACTAGGTCAGCTCACTATATTGTTTCTCTCCCATAATCAACTGACTGGACCATTCCCATCATTTACTAGTAATTTGTCTAAGTTATCTTATATACAGTTGGATCGAAATCTCTTGACAGGTTTTGTACCAATGACACTTGGTAGCACGGGGAGTCTTATATCTGTTATTCTTTATGGAAACCATTTTGAAGGGAATCTAAACTTCCTGGCCAGTCTTTCAAACTGTAGGCAACTCCAGCAACTTGATGTTGGAGAAAATCATTTCACTAGAAGAATCCCTGACTATATTGGAAATCTCTCTAGTCAATTGACAGTTTTCAGAGCATGTAGAAATAATTTGATTGGTGAACTTCCTGCTACCATATCAAATCTAAGCAGACTAAACTGGATAGACTTATCAGAAAACCATCTGAGTAGCTCAATTCCAAAATCAACCATGATGATGGACAAGCTCGTTCTTATGTACCTCGATGGTAATCGCTTTATGCGGACCCATCCCGGAAAAGCTTTGTGTGCTAGGGAACTTACAACAACTTGTCCTCAATGATAATCAACTGTCTGGCTCCATACCTGATCAGATAGGCAACCTCTCCAAGTTAATATGGTTGGATCTATCTCAAAATCGGCTATCATCAAATATACCGGCAAGCCTATTCCACCTTAACAGTCTTGTGCAACTTGACCTGTATCAGAATTCACTGAATGGTGCATTGCCAGTTCAAATAGGTTCCTTGAAACAAATTGACATGATTGATCTCTCTAGCAACATCTTTGTTGGTAGCCTTCCTGGTTCCTTTGGACAACTGCAGACACTAACCAACTTAAACCTGTCACACAACTCATTCGACAATTCAGTTCCGGACTCTTATGGCAATCTTAGGAGCTTGAAATCATTGGACCTTTCATACAATGATCTATCAGGTACAATCCCAGGGTACTTGGCTAACTTGACAGAACTCGACATCTTGAACCTGTCCTTCAACAAGCTACATGGTCAGATACCAGAAGGAGGTGTCTTTGCAAATATTACCCTTCAGTCTTTGATAGGGAACTCAGCTCTTTGTGGTGCCTCCCGTTTAGGATTTCTGCCATGCCAAAGCAACTATCACTCAAATAATAATGGACGGCGAATCCTAATACCATCAGTCATTGCTAGCGCCATATTAGTTGGAGCTCTAGTTTCCTGCCTATATGTGTTAATCAGGAAGAAATTGAAGAAGCAAGAGGTGGTGGTTTCTGCTGGAACAATTGACATGAACAACTATAGGTTAGTATCGTACCATGAAATAATTCGGGCCACTGAGAATTTCAGTGAAAGCAACCTGCTAGGTGCTGGAAGTTTTGGGAAAGTTTACAAGGGACAACTAATTGATGGCATGGTGGTTGCAATAAAAGTTTTAAACATGTAGTTGGAACAAGCCACAAGAAGCTTTGAAGCAGAGTGTCGTGTGCTGCGCATGGCTCGACACCGTAATTTAATAAGGATAGTAAACACCTGCTCAAACATGGACTTCAAAGCATTAGTTCTGCAGTACATGCCTAATGGTAGCTTGGAAACATGTTTGCACAGTGAAAATAGGCCGTGTTTAGGAATCCTGAAGAGGTTGGGAATTATGTTGGATGTGTCAAAAGCAATGGAGTATCTGCATTATCAGCACTGTGAGGTAGTCCTGCACTGTGACTTAAAGCCAAGCAATGTTCTCTTTGATGAAAACATGACCGCACATGTGGCAGACTTCGGCATTGCGAAGCTGTTATTTGGTGATGACAACTCTGCGGTTTCTGTGAGCATGCCAGGAACAATAGGGTATATGGCACCAGGTACCCCCAATCACTGTCTTGTTCATTATTATGCTAATACATGTATGATGTATTTTTGTAAAGTAATATTCCTTGTAAATATTTTTTTACCAGAGTACGGATCTAGTGGAAAAGCATCAAGAAAGAGTGACGTGTTCAGCTATGGGATCATGCTTCTTGAGATACTTACAGGAAAGAAGCCAACGGATCCAATGTTTGGTGGACAACTAAGCCTCAAGATGTGGGTCAATCAAGCATTTCCAAGAAAACTTATCGATGTTGTGGATGAACGTTTACTTCAAGACCCTTCAATTAGTTGCACGGATAACTTCCTTGAGTCAATGTTTGAATTGGGTTTACTATGCTTGCGTGACATACCTGACGAAAGGGTGATGATGAGTGATGTGGTTGTGACACTGAACAAGATAATGAAGGATTATTCTCGTGCTACGGCAGTAGTAGGTCCCACATCATTTGGTGCTGACAACTGAGTTACTCGACATACTTGCTGTCAGAGAATACCAAAAATTGTCTTGTTATTAGATGCACTGCCAGTCATTGAACTTTCAAGTAACAGATAATAATAGTGAACAGAGACATAAGGTGTATCCTGATTCTTCAGAGTATAATGTGTACGATGAGACTTCCTTGCCTCATACAGAGGAATTTCCATTGTTTCTGTTTTAATTTACACTCTGCTTCAAAGCTTTCCCTTGCAGTAGTGCCGTCGAGATGAAGTGCTGGGTGGACCCACATCAGCTCTCAAGTATGTTGGTATCACGAGGAGGCAGGGATTCCAGATTTGCCTGCCAAAGTTTAAGAGTGAAAATCTTTCCAGTACTGTACTGACAATGTAAACATGACACGAAAAGAAACTTATAGGTCAAGTTGCTTAGTTCTTGTAGTGCATCCATGACTGATCTTGCTGCCCTCTTCTGCAAAGCTTTCCCTTTTTTTTTTTTTTTTTTTTTTTTTGCATGACAACTATACAAAGGGAAAGCAGAAAATAAAAAAGATGGCATACATCATTGAACTAAAGTTATCAGTAGATGGATCATCTGAGTTGAATGGATATCCACAGATCCACAACACAAAAAGCCTATATAAGTGTGTAACACAAGCACAGATTTAAAGAAATTGTAAACCCGGGAACCTTTGCAGTTTACAAGCTCTAGCATGTGGAGTTCAAAGGTATATAAATTACTGGCTTTAGGGAACTCCAAATGCTAATAATACAGTCACCTTACGAATAATTGTATTATTGTTCATGCCAAATGTGTTTTGCGAGCACATGCTTAAAATATTTTCTTTCAAGGATATTTTAATCTTATTTCTGAATCCTTTGCAGTGGCAAGAAATAAAGAATGTTTTTTATTATGCAAAATGATACTACAAGCAATATCAAATGTCATATATAAGAAATCTCTGTTTCAGTGTTTGCCATCTGCTAAGAGTAACCTTTTGTTATTGAGTTCGTACATACTGTATGTATCTACCTTATCCTTTATCATATCACGGCATCACTTTGAGGATAATAAATGAGAAAGAAACTGACCAAGGTCGTCCTCATCAGTGGACCCGTACTCATCATCATTATGATCTAGCACCTCAACCCTGGGGTTATCACTCTCAACTCAAGAGCTTCAAGGAGAACTAATGCAGCCTGCATGGCATTACAGATATGGAGGTATTCATAATGGAGCAGGAGAATATAAAATAGAGTAATTTCAGACGGAAAGATTCATCAGAGACTATATAAGCACGAAATGGTCTCAATATGAATGAAAGTTGGGTTAACAACTCAGTCAAATCCTTTGGCAACCCTTGGCAAGGAGTCATGAGAAAGGCACAGGCATCACAGGTCACAGCACACATGGCAGTATGGCACATAATACCCAGGATGCAAAAAAAAATTTCTAGAGCACACAGTTAGTATTACCAAAACTACTTATCAATGAGCCCAATCCTTCTTCTAGAAAAAAATAAGGCCAATACTTGAACTGGTTATTTTATCCTGCTTAGCCGTTCAAAAAAAAAAAAAATATACAGATAAAATCGGAGAGTACATTGACCTCAACACTTGAGCAGATGAAATGTCTCGAGACCTGCAATTCTAACTTCAACACAGTTAATACTCGGAGAGGAAAGGGAATTGTTTGACATCCTCGTTGATGAACTGTAGGAAACAGCTTGTAGGAGGAAGAAGGGGGAAGCAGGAGCAGTCAGTCTCAGTCAGTCAGTCCAATCCCCTTGTTACCTGGGCGCGGTTGTCAGAGCTAGCGAGCGCGGACGCCATGCGCGTGGCCATGCGGCGCGTGCGCGCTCTGGTTCGGCGGAAAGGCCCGACATTCTCCTCCCCCATCCATCTCCGGTCAGCAACAGAGACAGGCAGCGGCAGCGGCGGCGGTCGAGCAAGTGCGGCGGCCGGTGGACAGGGCAACTCCGTTGGATTCCCACGCGTGTGTAACGGATCGCTGGATAGGATATTGGGCCAGGCCGTCCGGTTAGTACAGTAGGCAATGGGTCACTATTCTTTTTCCATCCCTAGCTTATATATATTCGTCACGTCGTCTCAAAACAAATATATTATTTTTAGTACATGATTATTAAGCTGCTGAAATTTTATATTATTTTTCAAGCATTTTTAACTTCCTTAAATGAAAAATAAAACTTAAGCTAAAAGGTTGTAGATCCCCTCGAGATCCATAATTTTCATATAAAAATCATCATCATCCGACATCTTATTGAAGAGTTATGATTTTTTAGTGGCCTGACAAAACCCAACTTATGAAAATTATAATTCCTCGATACGATGCCAGATAAAGATGATTTTTATATAAAAAAATTATAAATACGAATGAAAGCTACTATTTTCTAGTTATGTTTTTTTTTTTTTTCATTTGACGATGTTAAGATGCTCAAAAAATAATATAAAATTTCAACAACATAATAATCATGCGCTAGCGCTTGCCGTATTAGAAAATTAATATATTTTTTTGTATGTATTTAAGAAAGGATATTTTTATACTCAAGTTGTAGCTCTTAATGAGATCTACTGCTTTTTTTAGTTTTGATTTTTTTTTATTTGAGGGCGTTAAGATGCTTAAAAATAATAATATAAAATTTTTGCGACTCTCGAAAATAGAAAACCGTTTTTGAAACCAGCTGAGGACCAAATTTGTCCAGTTTTAACAGTTAGAGAGTGTCTCTTACCTGGTTTTGTAGTTGAAGGTTAAAAACCGAATTTCAGTCTTGAGTTGAAGGTTGAAATGTACTTTACCCTTTATATATTTCTCTGAGATGTGCAATCCATCATCTATATGTGTGACCAAGTATGTAAGAGGACTATCGTGGACTTTTATGATCTTAGAAATATTTGTGCATGTGTAAAGTTTTTAGCTTGGAATCTGAACATGGCGGCCTGGATGAGGAGTAGCAGTGACCCGTCTCGACTGCTCCTAGCTTGAGTTGTTGTTTAGTTTAGTTTACTTTACTGTAATCACAATCTTGTTGCCCGTGGGCCGTGGTTCATTAATCCCTGAATTACTGTTGTTTTTATTTACTTATTTGTTTGTGTTGTAACTCAAACATTCTCTTCGCTTTAATGAATTCCGTGCTATGCACGTTAGAGAAAAAAAGGTTTTTAGACCAGGTTTTCCTTATAAACTACTCCCTCCGTTTGAAATACATGTGGTTTTAGCGTTCCATAAAAAGATCGAAAAAGATGTCGTTGTAGCTTCTGCAGTGCTATACACCCTACAAACGACAGAGCACAGAACCTGTCCATCCATCATTTCCGTGTCTTCCACATGAATAAAAAAATAGAAACAAAGACATACGATGGCAGGAGCGTACTAGCACTATACTGTTGCTGTGAGTGGGAAGCAATACCGAGGACCTCATCAATGCACTTGTACTTCCTTTACAGCCTACTACTACACAACCTTAATGTCTGCTAGAATTTCTAAAACGACATGTATTACGAAACGGAGGGAGGAGACATGAGACAAATGAGCGGCACATTACAATCTGCCGGCCGAAGCACAGTTCCGTTCAAAGGCCCAGACCGGCTTTTACTTTTTTTTTCCTTTTGATGTAAGTCCCCCACACCTGATTGATTTGATTAACTGATAACTCTGAATTAGCCTGAGAGTTTACGAATCGGGTCATGAAAGCTTGTTGCTAAGTTTACATTGCACTACTAATAACTGAACACCAAGTAGCTGCTATTGCCTTATGTTCTCTTGGCAGTTTTGCACCCCACAGATAGGCCTCCGTCTTGCATGCAACCAGTGAGGCACTGAGTGCTGTTCTTTCATGCCTGAAGACCACATTGTTTCTTCGCTTCCAAATGTGCCAGCAGCCCAGTAGCAAAACGTGTAGTGTTTTGCCGGAATGTGACTTGGTGGCTGCATATCCTTGAGCGCCTGAATAGACCATGTCGCATCCGTTTGAATTCCAACTGCCAGTCAGGCCCAACTCCCGTTACTGAAACTATGCATTCTTTTTCTAATCAGCTTTCGGAACACACTGACAGATATCCAACAACAGAGCTTCGTCGACAGATACACTACACGGCTTGGCGGGATTCGACTATCAAGGTTCTCCTCAGTCCTCACGGCTTGGCGGATTCTCTTCCACTGCGAGAGGAAGCAGAGGCCATGTCGTGTGCAGAGGAATCTTGTTGCTCCAGGATCATCACGGCAGCTGGAGGGAAGGAAAGAGATATATAGATCTCAACTAGGCTTCATCATTGAGGAAATTATTCAATCGTTGGTGCGATCCTTGGAGAAGTGCTAGTTCACTTTCGTGAAAAAGAGAGTGTAACAAAGTTACCCACGAATTACCTTTATTGACTAGGAGAAAACATCCATACTGCCTGTTGGTTAGGCCGGCCAACACCATGATGAAAAAGGAACGTGAATGCCCCGGCCCAAATTACTTTCCGTGTTGCTGAGCCTGAAAATGATCATGCTTCATGTGGACACCTTGACAATGATCGTGTAATTGCACTGAAAACACCGGAGACACCATGTACGAGTACTAGCAAAATTTTGGTAACCGTAGCAGTCCAAGTAAAGCCTGAGTGACCTCGACATGTTTTGCTTAGACAGTAGAATTTTCGGTCTTTCGGCCCCCGCCACTACATATTTTCAATCATTCAGTAGAGCAGGCCGTAGAATTTTGCTTTGCTAAGCAGAGAGTGACCCTGCCACTACATATATTCAATCATTCACTAGAGCAGGCCGTAGAATTTTGCTTTGCTAAGAAGAGAGTGGCCCTGCCACTACATATATTGAATATAGATGCCGGTCGATGGATAGATATTGCAGATCGAGAAGCTCAGCTTTGCTTTTTTTTAGGTAAAGGTGGACTCGTGACTCAAGCGGGCCATTGCGAAGAATACAGTTATCTTGGTGAAGCCATTTCCTAAGGGAGAGATTGTCTGTTGTTAGTAGTTTATTTTGGATTAGGATCCTAGTGAAGAGTTTGCACTCCCGTGCTTGCCATCTTATTAGTCTTGTACCTTGTGTATCCCTTCTCTTCTCCGTGCAGAGGCCCGGCCAGCGGCCAGAGACGCAGAGCAGTCCACTTCGCCGCCGGCCGGTGAGTGCGGTTTGAGCAAGAACCACTTGGATCGGCGTGGGCGAGGGGTTTTGCTGCAGCGCGAGTGCGATCGTCGCCTTCCGTCTTCTTCCTTCTTGAAAAAGTGCGGCAAAAATTGGGTGACTGAGCAATCGCTTGACCCCTACTTTTTCATTTCAATGGTGGATTCAATCGAGCGGACACGACACGGTTATAGGGAGGAGATGGGAGCTGGTACGGAAGTGACAAGGCGCATGTGAGGCCTGCTGGCATAAGCAAATTTAGATGAAGGAGATATTTTATATGCATATACTCCTAGTCCTACGCCTATACTATATGCTTTGGCATTGTATCACTTCATTTGATAACTCCGGCCACACACCTGCCGCTCAGCAAATGGCGCTCCTTCCAATCCCATACATTCTCATCATTGTTGCCACAGCACTCTCAATATTCCATCTGCAGCAGCCATCTATCGTAGCTTCAGCTATCTCTGCCAATGGTACTGGCAGCGCCACCGATCTCTCAGCTCTCCTTGCTTTCAAGGCTCAGCTCTCAGATCCACTCGGCATCCTCAGAACCAACTGGACAACCAAAACCTCCTTCTGCCAATGGCGTGGCGTCTCATGCAGCCGCCGCCACTGGCAACGCGTCGTGCCCTGGAGCTGCCGGAGATACCTCTACAAGGCGAGGTCACTCCACACCTCGGTAACCTCTCTTTCCTGGCTGTGCTCCACCTAACCAACACAGGCCTTACAGGCTCCATCCCATCTGCTATTGGGAGGCTACATCGGCTTAGGTCTCTAGAACTTGGTCACAACACTCTATCAGGAGCCCTCCCCTCTGCCATGGGGAACCTCACACGCCTCCAGTTTCTTGAGCTGTATAACAATAGCATCTCCGGGACGATCCCAGAGGAGCTGCACGGTTTGCACAACCTTAGGCACATGGACTTTCAAAAGAATTTCTTGAGTGGTTCAATACCAGAAACCTTATTCAACAGCACACCATGGTTGTTTTACCTCTGCCTTGGCAACAACAGCTTGTCAGGGATGATACCAGAGAGTATTGGATCCCTGCCCATGCTCCAAACTCTTGTCTTGGAGGTCAACCAACTCTCAGGTACGGTGCCCCAAGCCATCTTCAATATGTCTACACTTCAGCTGCTTTATCTTGGGGACAACAATTTGGAAGGTCCTATCCCTGGCAACGAAAGCTTTAGCCTCCCCATGCTTCAAATTATCACCCTCCAGTTCAACAATTTCACAGGCAAGCTTCCACAGGGGCTCTCTGAATCCCAATACCTCCAAGGAATCTCTCTGGTATCTAATTCCTTTGATGGCCCAGTACCTAGTTGGCTGGCCAAGCTGCCAGAGCTCGCAGCAATAGAGTTAGGCAACAATAACTTCAATGGCCCAATCCCAGCTGTTCTGAGCAATCTTACCAATCTCGCCCTTTTAGACCTGTCATTTGGCAATCTAACGGGAGAGATTCCACCGGAATTTGGGCAACTAGGTCAGCTCACTGTATTGTTTCTCTCCCATAATCAACTGACTGGACCATTCCCATCATTTACTAGTAATTTGTCTAAGTTATCTTATATACAGTTGGATCGAAATCTCTTGACAGGTTTTGTACCAATGACACTTGGTAGCACGGGGAGTCTTATATCCATTCTTCTTTATGAGAACCATTTTGAAGGGAATCTAAACTTCCTCGCCAGTCTTTCAAACTGTAGGCAACTCCAGCAACTTGATGTTGCGGAAAATCATTTCACTAGAAGAATCCCTGACTATATTGGAAATCTCTCTAGTCAATTGACAGTTTTCAGAGCATCTAGAAATAATTTGATTGGTGAACTTCCTGCTACCATATCAAATCTAAGCAGACTAAACTGGATAGACTTATCAGAAAACCATCTGAGTAGCTCAATTCCAAAATCAACCATGATGATGGACAAGCTCGTTCTTATGTACCTCGATGATAATCGCTTGTCTGGACCCATCCGGAACAGCTTTGTGTGCTAGGAACTTACAACAACTTGTCCTCAATGATAATCAACTGTCAGGCTCCATACCTGATCAGATAGGCAACCTCTCCAAGTTAGTATGGTTGGATCTATCTCAAAATAGGCTATCATCAAATATACCAGCAAGCCTATTCCACCTTGACAGTCTTGTGCAACTTGATCTGTATCAGAATTCACTGAATGGTGCATTGCCAGTTCAAATAGGTTCCTTGAAACAAATTGACATGGTTGATCTCTCTAGCAACATCTTTGTTGGTAGCCTTCCTGGTTCCTTTGGACAACTGCAGACACTAACCAACTTAAACCTGTCACACAACTCATTCAACAATTCAGTTCCGGACTCTTATGGCAATCTTAGGAGCTTGAAATCATTGGACCTTTCATACAATGATCTATCAGGTACAATCCCACGGTACTTGGCTAACTTGACAGAACTCGCCATCTTGAACCTGTCCTTCAACAAGCTACATGGTCAGATACCAGAAGGAGGTGTCTTTGCAAATATTACCCTTCAGTCTTTGATAGGGAACTCAGCTCTTTGTGGTGCCTCCCGTTTAGGATTTCTGCCATGCCAAAGCAACTATCACTCAAATAATAATGGACGGCGAATCCTAATACTATCAGTCATTGCTAGCGCCATATTAGTTGGAGCTCTAGTTTCCTGCCTATATGTGTTAATCAGGAAGAAATTGAAGAAGCAAGAGGTGGTGGTTTCTGCTGGAACAATTGACATGAACAACTATAGGTTAGTATCATACCATGAAATAATTCGGGCCACTGAGAATTTCAGTGAAAGCAACCTGCTAGGTGCTGGAAGCTTTGGGAAAGTTTACAAGGGACAACTAATTGATGGCATGGTGGTTGCAATAAAAGTTTTAAACATGCAGTTGGAACAAGCCACAAGAAGCTTTGAAGCAGAGTGTCGTGTGCTGCGCATGGCTCGACACCGTAATTTAATAAGGATAGTAAACACCTGCTCAAACATGGACTTCAAAGCATTGGTTCTGCAGTACATGCCTAATGGTAGCTTGGAAACATGTTTGCACAGTGAAAATAGGCCGTGTTTAGGAATCCTGGAGAGGTTGGAAATTCTGTTGGATGTGTCAAAAGCAATGGAGTATCTGCATTATCAGCACTCTGAGGTAGTCCTGCACTGTGACTTAAAGCCAAGCAATGTTCTCTTTGATGAAAACATGACCGCACATGTGGCAGACTTCGGCATTGCGAAGCTGTTATTTGGTGATGACAACTCTGCAGTTTCTGTAAGCATGCCAGGAACAATAGGGTATATGGCACCAGGTACCCCCAATCACTGTCCTGATCATTATTATGCTAATACATGTATGATGTATTGTTGTAAGTAATACTCCTTGTAAACATTTTTTTACCAGAGTACGGATCTAGTGGAAAAGCATCAAGAAAGAGTGACGTGTTCAGCTATGGGATCATGCTTCTTGAGATACTTACAGGAAAGAAGCCAACGGATCCAATGTTTGGTGGACAACTAAGCCTCAAGATGTGGGTCAATCAAGCATTTCCAAGAAAACTTATCGATGTTGTGGATGAACATTTACTGCAAGACCCTTCAATTAGCTGCACGGATAACTTCCTTGAGTCAATGTTCGAATTGGGTTTACTATGCTTGCGTGACATACCTGATGAAAGGGTGACGATGAGTGATGTGGTTGTGACGCTCAACAAGATAAAGAAGGATTATTCTCGTTCTACAGCAGTAGCAGGTCCCGCATCATTTGGTGCTGACAACTGAGTTATCGACATACTTGTTGTCAGAGAATACCAAATATTGTCCTGGTATTACATGCACTTCCACTCATTGTGTATATATGTACTGTTTGGTTACACTATAACTTGAGTTATATTAGAGGGCTAGAATATATTTAGTACCGTATTGGAAATTTATAGAGGCAATCCTAGGGGATATATAAATATATCCCTGTCCCTATTGTAACCATAAGACGACAAGACAACTATTTTAGTTGTTGGAAAGGAGCGCCTGTAATCATGCCCCGAGGATGTAGGCATGCCGAACGTCGTTAAAAAACATCGTCTCGTGTTCTATTTATCCGCATTATTTGCTAACACATTGAACTTTCGAGTAACAATTAACAAATAATAATAGTGAACAGAGACATAAGGTGTATCCTAATTCTTCAGAGGATAATAATGTGTATGATGAGATTTCCTTACCGCATACAGAGAGGAATTTCCATTGCTATGTATATTGAAATAGAAACCTACTTGCAGTAGAAGTTCTGCATTCTCAAATTAACAGCAAGTTACAGGGTGCAGAGGAAAGAGAAACCTACCACAGCGTAAATGCAGCTACTCACATAACATTTCTGACAAAAAAAATGGCTAGCCTACCTAGCAATTTCAACTGCAGTACATACCTAAGAGAAACAGTTTCCACCACAGATTAGCAATTGTTAGGGAGTGGACAATGGGCATACATCAAATGCAGCTTGTATATCCAGTTGATCAAACCACAAATTCCAGGCAGCGTATCATTGTGTATGACCTGGCAGCGGCAAGAACAGAACCTTGTTCCACACCTCACACAATTTTAGTTTGCAGAAGTACCACAAACTGAGCAGTAAAGCCGTCAAGATGAAGTGCTGGGTGGACCCACAGCAGCTCTCAAGTATGCTGGGAAATGAGGAGGCCAGGAGTCCAGATTTGCCTGTCAAAGTTTCAGAGTGAAAAATCTTTCCAGTACCATACTGACAATATAAACATCACAAGAAAGAAACTAATCGCTCAAGGTTGCTTACTTCTTGTAATACATCCATGAATGATCTTGCTGCCCTCTTCTCCAAAGCTTTCCCTAGCCTTGTCTTGCTTTTCATAATCTTGGACTTTTTTTTTTTTTTTTTGCATGAGAGCTGTACAAAGGAAAGCAGAAACTAAAAAATGGTATACATCATTGAACTAAAATTATCATGGTACATCATTTGAGTAGAATCGACATCCACAGATCCACAACCCAAAAAAGCTATATAAGTATATAACACACATGCAGCTTTAAAGAAATTGTAAACCCAGGAGCCTTTACAATTTACAAAATACTGACTTTAGGGGAACTCCAAATGCTAACAATAGTCACCTTTGTACCTTCGAATAATTTGCATTATTGCTCATGCCGTGTTAGAAGTGGCGCATGCTTAAAATACTTTCTTTTAAGGATAGTTTAATCTTACTTTTGAATCCTTTGCAATGACTAGAAATAAAGAATTTTTCTTATTATGCAAAATGATACTACAAGCAATGTCAAATGTCATATATTATGTTATTGTTTGTACATAATGTATCCACCTTATCCTTTTTCACATCATCATGGAATTACTATATGGATAATAAACGAGAAAGAACCTGACCAGGGTCTTCCTCACCCGTAGACCCGTACTCATCGTCATTAAGATCTACCACCTCAACACCAGCATTATCGCTCTCTCAAGAGCTTCAAGGCAAGCTAATGCAGTCTACATTGCATTACAGATATGGGAGTATTCATAATGGGGCAGGAGAACATAACTAATAGTTTCAGACACAACAATTGATCAGCGGCTATGTAAGCACGAAATGGTTCCAATATGAATGAAAGCTGAGTTAACAACTCAGTCAAATCCTTTGGTAAGGAGTCATGAGAAAGGCACCACACATGACACATAATAGGCAGTGCAAACTCAGGATGCAAATATTTTCTAGAGCACACAGTTAGTACCAAAACTATTTGCCCAATCCTTCTTCTAGAAAAAAGAATAAGGCCAATACTTGAACTGGTTATTTTATACTGCTTAGCCGTTAAAAAAAAAAAATTATACTGGTCAGATAAAATCGGAGAGTACATTGACCTCAACACTTGAGCAGACAAAATGTCTCGAGAGCTGCAATTCTAACTTCAACACAATTAATACCCGGAGAGGAAAGGGAATTGACTTCCTCGTTGATGAAATGTAGGAAACAGCTTGTAGGAGGAAGAAGGGGGAAGCAGGAGCAGTCAGTCTCAGTCAGTCAGTCCATTCCCTTGTTACCTGGGCGCGGTTGTCAGAGCTAGCGAGCGCGGACGCCATGCGCGTGGCCATGCGGGCGTGCGCGTGCGCGCGCTGGTTCGGCGGAAAGGACCGACATTCTCCTCCTCCCCATCCATCTCCGGTCACCTACAGAGACAGGCAGTGGCGGCGGTCGAGCTAAGTGCGGCGGCCGGTGGACAGGGAGAACTGGGCAACTCCGTTGGATTCCCACGATTGTGTAACGGATCGCCAGATAGGATATTGGGCCAGGCCGTCCGGTTAGTACAGTAGACAATGGATCACTATTTTTTTATTTTTTCATCCTTAAGCTTATATATTGGCCACGTGCCTTTTCTCAAAAAAAAAAAAAAAAAATACGCCACGTGCCAAGTTCAAGGGGAACTGCTAAAAAAGGGAATATATTATAAAAAAAGTTCAAGGAGGAATATCACTGTTATAATTTCAAAAAAAAAAAAAAGCGTTATCACTAATATTTATTTTTTTCTCTCTCTCAACACCAAACTTTATAGGTTATTATAAAAAAACACCAATCTTTTATCTAGAACATACTCCCTCCGTCCGGTAGAGAGTGTAATTGTAGGATCATGCAACTAGTGAAATTACCAAAATGCCCTTGTACAGTTAGCTAACCAGCTGGCCATTAGGCTGCTGCGCACACGCTGCCAGCAACAAATTGCCTCTCGCCCACGAGAGAATACTCTAGAAGATGTACGACCAACAGCCCCCACAAAAGGAGATTGGCTCTTTCTCTGTCCCAAAAAGACGGCGTTTTTTACTTTCAAAATTCATGTTTGACCGTTAAATCTTATTCAAAAAATTTATGCAAATTACAAAATAAATAAATCATTACTAAACTATCTTTAATGATAAAATAAATCATAACAAAATAAATCAAATTTATACAAATTTTTTTGAATAAGGCGAGCGGTCAAACATGAATTCTAAAAGTCAAAAAACGTCGGTCTTTCGGAGGCGGAGGAGTACATGTCATGCAGTGGTTTTGATTAGTGGGCGGGGTCGGATAGACCTGCAAAGCTGCAATCCATTTGGCTACTGTTTTGAGCATATTTTACTGGAAAAATTCAAACGCTAAAATTGCGTTTTTCACTTGACGGAGGGAGTACTATTTAAGAGAAAATTAGTTTCTTGGCCTTAAAGAAAATTGTGCTTAGTGTAGTTTTTTGCCCTTTTTCTTTTGTTGAGTATTGTTCTTAAACAAATTTCATTTAGTTTCTTAGCCCTTCCATTAGTATGACGGTCTAATAGTGTCAACTTGTACATAAAATGACTCTTTTACCCTTAGACATAAATGTGCAGATACCTACTAACTACTCCCTCTATTTCAAAATTATAATTAGCTTAGATTTTTTAACCCCAAGTTTGACCACTCGTTTTATTAAAAAAAGATTATGCAATTTGGAGGAATTAGAAGTCATGGAATTTGCAATTCGCGAGTTTGTTTCAGTTTTTCTCTCTACTATAATCATGAAAGAATCATTCAACTGTCATGAATATGAACTTTGGAGGAATTAGGTGTCATGGATATGAAATTTGAAGGAAACTTCTTTTTGAAACAATGGTTCGGCTATTTACTTTTGAGACCCACAGTATTGGACTTCATTTGAAACAAGTTTTATTAACGGGTTTGTCATGGATATGAAGTTTGGAGGAATTATTGGACTTCTTTTGAAATGTTGGATTGGTTATTTACTTTTGAGACCCATGGAGTATTGGACTTCATTTGAAACAAGTTTAATTACTACACTAGAAAACATAAGTATAGTTATGTGTAACTATGTGTAAGTGCAATCAAAGCTCTCATTGGGTCACCCACAATGGTCACGACTTCTTCCTCCTCGCATTTTTGGCGTTGCAAAAACTCTTGCAGACTCTTTGCTCAACTCTCTCTCCTCCATTGTTGCTCCTCAAGCTCCCAAGCCAATCCTTGATTTCCACCATCAAATCTTGAGAGAAAAGACAATAAACTTCAATTGAGAAAAGATATGTTGATCCACAAACTCAAAAGAGCATTTGGTTCACGTTTGGCCGGCGTCCCTAGGGTTTGTTACTCTGTAGCTTGCTCCTAGTAGGCTAGGCGTCACCCTTGAGCTTGCCAACTTGTGTTGCAACCTTGGGAGGTTTGTAACCTTCATTTGGAACTAAGAAATCACCCCTCATCTCAAGAGTTAACTCTCTTGACTTGAGAACGAGGGAAAGGCAAGCCTTAGTGGCAAGCCCAAGCCTTATTTGACTTCCTCAACAAGCGTGGACTTAGGCTAACTACGTGGCGAAACTAAACCATGGGAAAATCGGTTGTCTTGTATGTTTCATTTACTATTCTTGCAAGTTCATATTGATTTCTAGGGTTTGAGATCGATCTATTGAATCTTATCTATAGTGCTTGTTCTGGATATGGATCTATGATTCATGTATGTGCAAGAAGGTTGTAAGTGTATAATATTTAAAATCAACAACTTAGATTTTGAATTTTGTAAGTTTCATATAGTCGAGATCGGTAGTGACTATTTATAGATAGTCGGTGCCAACTTTAATATCGATAGAATTTGGGGTTGAGTTTTTCTGAGGCCTATTTACCTCCCCTCTAGGCCTCCTAACCTCACCGGGGAAATCCTTACTATGATATGTTTTATCATAATCCTTATGCTTTAGTGATTTGCTAGATATATGGATAAAAAGACGGTAATAATTGCATATTAGTTTACCCACAATTGTATATAATTTATAGATGCTCTTAGTTCACACACCAATATTATCATTGTAGGTGATTCTTTTTACGGAAGGGCGTATTGAAGCTTATGATGGTGAAAATGAAGATCTAGATGTGTTAGAGATGTAAGTAACACTTACATCTTACATGGGTAGAAACATTCTATCCTACATGGGTAGAGCATTTAAATGGGAGTATGTACCATGTGTCTCTATGTGTACAAGTTTGCATCACTACTTCAAGAGGTACCTTCTATGGACGGTGTTAGAGCCACCTTCTATGGGCCGGTGTTCTTAAAGGCGAGCTTGTTGTTGTAGAGTGAGCATTCTTCTTTTTAGTGTTTACTAGCAAAAATGCCCGTCGTTGCTACGGGGTATATAATTTTATTAAAATCCAATCACATGGACATGTATATAATTTTAATTTTATAATCGGTCACCTGGACCACATGCAACTTGAAGATTTATTCAATAATTGCATGTTATTCTTAGATCTTGAAACCAAATTCTATAACATGGCGCTACACTCAAACTTGTATAAACACATGACACTTGAGATTTAGCCAATTAAAAAAAGTGAATTTAAGCTCTCAACCTATTAGCAATTGCCTACTTCACCTCTCATCTAGTTCTACTTGTGATAACCATACAAAAAGCAAACATACAACATCATGCAAGAAAGGCGACCGAGAAAGTGTCGTGCTATCTATCTTTGTGAGCGAGGGAGAGCACTCTTAGATGAATTACTAAAAAATAATTAAACATGTGTACTTTTTTTTTTTTAGCAAAATTGATATGGAATTTTATTTTATTTTATATATTAATAATCATGGGGACCCTCCACGATCACGTGAGTCTCATGTCTTCTACAATAGTCACGAACCTAACATATAGACACCTAAGGGCATGTTCAACCTGACGCATTGGGGTCGTCTACAATAGTCACAAATCTAACATATAGGCACCTAAAAGGGCCGGGTCGTATAATGGTCGTCTATTTCACGGTTTTCAAAATTTGTTTAATGTTGTGCATGATGTCAAGATCAATTATGGATACTACTTTGTATGCTATTGTATTCCCTCTTATACAAAATAGAACCAAACAAATCATGTATACTATTGTGTTCTTGTTTATAATTTTTGCTAGTGTTTAAACAATATTGGAAGAGCTATCGGTGAACAACATTATTGATTAAGGCGCGGCGCCTTTGCTTGCTTGCTAGTGTTCAAACGAGAACTTTGTAGCGGCGATGCTTGGCGGCCACCGGGTGACTTCGGTGAAATTTGGGCCCCATTTATTTTACGAATGTGATGCGGCCTCAACCGCCGGGAGGAGGTTTGCCTCGTGGAGTTCACCGTGTCCACATGCTCTTTTTGCAACACCGGCATCCATCACTCATCGCAACCTCCCCGGCCTTATCTCTTTCCCCATCCCTTCCTCACTCTGCTCGAGCAAAAAGGCCAAAAGCGCCATGGCATAACACAAGGGAGCTCCCAACCGCCACCACAAAGCACCATGGCCAGCCGGCCAATAGCCCGAGATAGTGCGGCCGCGACATGGGCGGGACTCTTGAAAGGTTCTAATGGCTAGAGGAGGAGGGGTGAATAGCCTATTAAAAATTCTACAAACAACACTAAGCAAAGGCGGTTAGTAAATAAGGCAGTAGCACAAATGCAAAAGCTTCAAGCTAATTACGCAAACCTCCTAACAATTTTAGCAATTCTAATATCACTAATCACAAGCAAAGGCTAGGTTGCTAAGTTACTCCTAGGTGGACAAGTAATTCTAACTAATTCTACCACTAGAAGCTAACAAGACTAAGCTAGCTACTCAACGAAACACCCTAACAAGATATACTACTAAAGTAAAGCCAAGGAGTGCTAGAATACAATACCACCGTTGTCGAGTAGAGGTTGTGGCCCAATCACCGTGTACAAGAAATCTCCAACGAGCAAGAACAATGACACAATGATTTTTTCACCGAGGTTCACGTGCTTGCTAAGACGCTAAGTCCTCGTTGTGGCGACACACTCACTTGGCGTATGCTAAGCAATGGCGGTGCCAAATCCCTATGGGAGCTCAAGCAAACGATCACAAGAGAGGGTCCAACAAGCCCACGAGCAATCCACTAGTGCTCCTTTAGGTGAATCTCCCGGGGGTAAGGAACGACCCCTCACAATCACCACGGTGTGGCCTCAAACAAGCTCCACTTGAGCTCAACACCGCTTCTTGCTCCAAGCCACTAGGGAGGCAGGGCAAATTCCCAAGATAACAAGAATCCCAGCGGCTTCTCCAAGGATGAAGTGCTTCTAAATGCAACCCGGCGATGCAATGCACTTCTATCTCTCTCAATCTCACCAAGAATCCGAATTAGTGATGAGGAGATGAGTGGAGAGGAGTCTCAAATGCTCACAAGCAAGTTAGAGTGTTCAAATGTGCAAGAGAGGGCTAGGAACCGACCATCCAAGTATATATAGAGCTCCCCCGAAATAGAGCCGTTGCTCTAAAAATTTGCTCTCTGCGGGTGCACGGACGCACCCACCGGAACCACCAGCGGGTCGGGTCTTTGAGTCGATGCGTGCTTCCGGTCACAAATGACAAGCTTTGGGCCCACGGCTGACTCTTCCTTCGTGCGTCCGGTGCCTGCTTCCGGTGCCTGCGTCCGGTGGAAAATCTGAGCCAAGCCGATTTACACACGTCTTGGATCCTACCACCGACCCGACCACCGGAGCCACCGGTGCATCGTCCGGTCCAGCGTCCGGCGTCGGTCCTGCGTCCGGTGCTCTTATCCAGCGTGTTCTTCATTTTGATGTTGCCCTTTGCTTCAACCTTGCTTAGCCTCTTGCCACAAGATGCCAACACGTCCAAGATGATCACATTATCATGCATGTTAAACTTGTCGATAAGTTAGGCAAGATCGAAGTTAGTGCTCTCATTGTCCTAAATGCAATATGCAAGTCAATTGGACCTAGAAGCACTTCACAAAAGGATTGTCGTGGCATCCCCTCTTGATAGTCGGCTATCTATCCTATAATGTGATCACCACGATCTATCGTGTCTTGATCACCGAAAGGAAAACCCTATCAAGTATACCTTTGCCTTGATCTCACGGGTTCCTCTCAAGCCGATCACCGAGCTTGGCGATCCATCATGTCCATCATCATCGTACATGTTCATGATCATCATGCTCCTTGTCATCCATCTAATCCTATCTCAAGTCATCACTTAGACAAAAGGATTAGTACCACAAGTGTGTCATCAATTTCCAAAACCAAACATGAGATTTCAATCTCCCCTTTTTGGTAATTGATGACAACCAAATTCACAAAGATATGAAATAAAATTCAATTAAACTTGAATTGCTTGTCCATAGCATTTTGATCATGAATCATAGTTTGGACAAACATTTCAAGGTTCGGTTTTAGTAGTAGTAGCTCCCCTACATATGTGCTTTCATGTGTTTGGATCAATTTGGCACATATGTAAGAATAGAAATTTGGGGAGAGATACTAATACCAAAAAGAGATGCTAAGGTTCAAGAATCACGGACCTTTGAAGCGTGAAACCAATGAGTCCTTAGCATCAATGTAACTAGACAATCATCAAAACTCAATATACCCCATGAGATCAACATTATAGGCTAAAATGTGAGCTTTGTCTAGATACAACCTATGCATGCTAGTTGGTCAATACACCAATCAAATTTTCAAAAACTAGCATACACCAAGCAATCATGTATATTGAATTTAGATTGCACAATGCAACATTTCATCATGATCATGCACATACAAATGCACAAATAGTTTATGAGCTTGCTCCCCTATTTGTGATAACCTTTACAACATCTTTTGTGACTTATTTCTCCCCTTTGTCAACAATCACCAAAAAGGTGTAAATGAGAGAAATCAAGTCAATCAAAGGATCAAATGTGGCCTCATCTAGATCACTTGCCTTTCCATGTATTCAAGTTTGAACCAAGGACAAGCTTTTTCACACCTCATACAAATAAGGGTTATCTTGCACCATATTAGAATACACATCAATAGCTTATTTTCTAGAGTTGACACTAGGATTGCAAGCACATAAACATGTCATATGCCACCACTAGTTCATAAGGTCATTCAAAACAATAGTGGTGCCACACATACATTGAAATCATTTTATTTTCCATGAATGAGCCTATTAAGCATGCATGATGGCTAGATGCACTAACAAGTCCTTAGCAAGTATAAATGCCATGACAAACAACTTTTACCTTGGGTTTGTCGAAGGAGAGGCATGTCATATAAGTGGGGTGCATCAACTCAAGTTGGAGAAGTCAATAATGTTCAATTCTCCCTTTAGCATGCAAAATCTTTTCTCATCAAGTGGCTTGGTGAATATGTCGGCTAGTTGATCTTCGGTGCCAATGCCCATGATACAAATGTCACCCTTTTTGTTGATGATCTCTTATGAAGTGGTGCCTTATATCAATGTGCTTTGTTCTTGGATGTTGAACCGGATTTTGAGTCATCTTTCTAGCACTTTTATTGTCACAAAACAATGGAACCTTGTCAAATTTGAATCCAAAATCCTTCAATGTTGACCTCATCCAAAGCAATTGAGTGCAACAACTTCCCGCACTAATGTATTCAGCTTCGGCGGTTGAAAGAGCAACACTATTTTGCTTCTTTGAAGACCATGATACTAGTGACCTTCAAAGGAATTGACATGTGCCACTTGTGCTCATTCTTTTATCTTGCATCCTCCATAGTCGGAATCGAATATCCAATCAAATCAAACTTGGATCCCTTTGGATACCATAGTCCAACATCTTGTGTGCCCTTCAAGTACCTCACAATTCTCTTTGTTGCTTTGAGGTGACTTTCTCTTGGATCGGATTGATATCTAGCACACATGGCCACACTAAATGCAATGTCCGGTCTTGATCTTGGTTGCATAGAGCAAGCTTCAATCATGGACCTATACTTCTTTTGTTCAACCATGTTGCCACTAGGGTCAGGTCTAAGCTTCCATTTGTTCCCATTGGTGTGGACATTGACTTGGCATCTTGAAAATTAAACTTCTTGATCATATCCTTGATGTACTTGCCTTGACTAATGAATGTGCCATTCTTCAATTGCTTGATTTGAAGTCCTAGGAAGAAGGTGAGTTCTCCAAGCATTGACAATTCAAACTCATTTGCCATCATCTTAGCAAACTCTTCACAAAACTCTTGGTTGGTTGACCCAAAGATAATGTCATCAACATATATTTGCAACACAAATAAGTCATTGCCAATCTTCTTGGTGAAGAGTGTGGTGTCCACCTTGCCCATCTTGAACCCTTTAGAGAGGAGAAAATCTCTCAACCTCTCATACCATGCTCTAGGTGCTTGTTTCAAACCATACAAAGCCTTCTTCAACTTGTAGACATGGTTGGGATACTTTTCATCTTCAAAGCCCAGTGGTTGTTCAACATAGACCAATTCATTGATGAAGTCATTCAAGAATGCACTCTTCACATCCATTTGATAGAGTTTGATGTCATGAGCACATGCATAAGCAAGTAAGATTCTAATTGCTTCAAGTCTAGCAACCGGTGCATAGGTTTCTCTAAAGTCAAGACCCTCTACTTGAGTGTACCCTTGAGCTACTAGCCTTGCCTTGTTTCTAACCACAATTCCATCTTGATCTTGCTTGTTCTTGAAGACCCACTTGGTTCCAATCACATTGTAGTCCTTTGGCCTTTCCACCAATTCCCATACATCATTTCTTTTGAAGTTGTTCAACTCTTCATGCATGGCATTGATCCAATCTTCCTTCTTTAATGTCTTCTCAATGTTTTTGGGCTCCTCTTGAGCTACAAAGGCATGGTGAGCACAAAAAGATGCTAATCTTCCTCTAGTGATCACTCCACTATTGATGTCTCCCATGATTTGATCAATTGGATGATCTCTTGCAATGTTGATTGGTTGCATCACTTGTACTTGATGACTAGGATGAGTGGATGGACTAGCTTGTTGCTCTTGATCTTCATCTTGAGTACCACTAGTGCTTGATTCATTTGCCTCATTTGCTTCAATCTCAACCGTAGTGGTAGGCAATGGAGTGTCATCATCATCACCAACTTGCCTAGGCCGAATATCACCAATATCCATGTTTCTCATTGCATTCTTCAAGTTGGAACCACTCACATCATCATGATTTTCAACTTCATTTTGAGAGCCTTGGGTTTCATCAAATTCAACATCATGTACTTCTTCAAGCTTGCCACTACCCAAGTTCCAAACTCTATAAGCCTTGCTAGTGGTTGAATATCCAACTAGGAACCCTTCATCACATTTCTTGTCAAACTTGCCCAATCTTGTGCCTTTCTTGAGAATGTAGTATTTGCATCCAAAGACTCTAAAGTATCCAATGTTGGGCTTCCTTCCATTCAATAATTCATAAGGTGTCTTGCCAAGCATCCCATGGCAATATAATCGGTTGCTACAATAGCAAGCCGTGTTGATTGCTTCGGCCCAAAAGGAATGGCTCACATTGTATTCACTAAGCATGGATCTTGCCATTTCAATCAAGGTTCTATTCTTCCTCTCAACTACACCATTGGATTGAGGAGTGTAGGTTGGTGAAAATTGATGTCAATTCCAAGCTCATCACACAACTCTTCAATTCTTGTGTTCTTGAATTCACTTCCATTGTCACTCCTAATCTTCTTGATGGATGTCTCAAACTCATTTTGAACCCTCTTGACAAAAGTCTTGAAAAGCTCAAACACATCATTCTTGTCATGCAAAAAGAACACCCATGTATATCTTGTGTAGTCATCAACTATGACAAAACCATACTTGTTGCCACCAATGCTTGAATATGATGTTGGCCCAAACAAGTCCATGTGTAGCAACTCAAATGCCTTGCTTGTACTCATTGTGCTCTTGGTTGGATGTGTATTGCCATGTTGCTTGCCGGCTTGACATGCTCCACAAGGTTTGTCCTTCTCAAACTTGACATCACTCAAGCCTCTAACCAAGTCATGCTTCATCAACTTGTTCAATTGCTTCATTCCAACATGACCAAGCCTTCTATG
This sequence comes from Hyparrhenia diplandra, assembly GCA_015847255.1. NCBI lineage: Eukaryota > Viridiplantae > Streptophyta > Magnoliopsida > Poales > Poaceae > Hyparrhenia > Hyparrhenia diplandra. Next base: position 73,279 of record JADLZK010008616.1, on the reverse strand, counting down.
TCACAACCACCCTTTGCTAGCCTTTGAGAGTAAACATGTTGTCAACTTGGCTTCTTTTGACTTGAAATCAACAAGATAGAGATCACCATATCTAAATCCCTTGAAGATCATATTGGCACCATCACCACTAACCACTTCAACTTCTTGGCTTGTGAATATGCACTTGTAGCCATGATCACAAAGTTAAGAGACCGACAAGAGGTTGTAATCAAGATGATCAACTAGCAACACTTTGGATAGACTCTTCTCTTGGGTAATTGCAATCTTGCCTAGCCCCAACACATTGCCTTTCTTGTCATTGCCAAAAGTGATAGACTCATACTCATCAATGCCCTTGATGCTAATTTTCTTGAACATATGAGAATCCCCATGTGTTTGAGTGCACCCACTATCCATTATCCAATGCTCTCCTCCCAAGACGATAATTGACCTACAAAAAGAGATCAATTCTTCTTAGGTACCCAAACTTGCTTGGGTCCTTCAAGGTTAGTCACCAAGGCCTTTGGTACCCAAATGGCTTTCTTCCTTGAGCCCATCCATGGTGTACCAATGAACCTAGCACGAACACCATTGTTCTTCTTCACAAGCATATATGAATGATCAAGCTTAATAGAAGAAACATTGGTTTTCTTGTTCATGCACTTGTGCTCTAAGTGACCAACTTGCTTGCAACTCTTGCAATAGCTACCATTGTTCTTCACAAAACTAGTCTTGTGAGTCACAAGGGCGGCCTTGCCTTTCTTGGGGATATAGCCTAAGCCCTCCTTATATAAGGATGCCCTTTGGCTACCCAAGCACATAAGCAAGCGGTCCTCACCACCATAGGCCTTAGCCAAGGAGTGATTGAGCTCCTTTACTTCCCTCTTTAAACATGCATTCTCATGAATAAGCATAGGGTTGCATGTATCTTCACTAGAGATGGATGTGCTAGTGATAATGCTAGTGGAGGCTACACATGTGGGGGTTGATTCATCAACAAGAATGTCACACATGATGCTTGCATTGGATGTATCAACATTTTCAACAACTAAGCACAACTTGTGCTCTTCAAGTAGAGAGGAATGAGCTTTCTCTAACTTAGAATGAGATTTCTCAAGCTTCTTATGGTCTACCTTTAGACACTCATAAGTTGCCCGAAGCTCATCAAGTTCTTGCTTAAGGCTCTTGGTTTCCTTATGCAAGCCCTTGCATTCCTTCCTACTTTGTTTGAACATCACAACACACTCATCAAACATGCTTTGCAACTCCTCCCTAGATTGAGTTGGTTCCTCATCATCACTATCACTATCATCATCATCATCTTTAGTGATAGATTGTACCTTAGTGGCCTTAGCCATGAAGCATGAGGAAGGAGTGTCGAAGAGGAGATCTTGTCATGCATAGCTAGGTGAGCTTGTCCCTTCTTCTTGTTTTTCTTCTCCTCTTCATCATCACTTGAAGAGGATGAGCCATCACTATCCCACATAGCCACATGTGACTCATTCTTCTTCTTGGGCTTCTTTTCCTTCTCTTTTTTGGCATCATTCTTTTTTCTTGCTTTCTTGATGCCCTTCTCATCATCACTATCATATGGGCACTCGGCAATTAAGTGACAATCGTCATGGCAACGAAAGCATGTCATGTTGCCTTCTAAATGGGAGTATTCTATCTTACATGGGTAGAGCATTCTATCCTACATGGGTAGAGCATTTAAATGGGAGTATGTACCATGTGTCTCTATGTGTACAAGTTTGCATCACTACTTCAAGAGGTACCTTCTATGGACAGTGTTCGAGCCACCTTCTATGGACAGTGTTCTTAAAGACGAGCTTGTTGTTGTAGAGTGAGCATTCTTCTTTTTAGTGTTTACTAGCAAAAATGCCCGCGTTATGTTGCTACGGGGGTATATAATTTTATTAAAATCCAATCACATGGACATGTATATAATTTTAATTTTATAATCTGGTCACCTGGACCACATGCAACTTGAAGATTTATTCAATAATTGCATGTTATTCTTAGCCTTGAAACCAAATTCTATAACATGACGCTACACTCAAACTTGTATAAACACATGACACTTGAGATTTAGCCAATTAAAAAAGTGAATTTAAGCTCTCAACCTATTAGCAATTGCCTACTTCACCTCTCATCTAGTTCTACTTGTGATAACCATACAAAGCAAACATACAACATCATGCAAGAAAGGCTTACGAAAGTGTCGTGCTATCTTTGTGAACGAGGAGAGCACTCTTAGATGAATTACTAAAAAAATAATTAAACATGTGTACTTTTTTTTTAGCAAAATTGATATGGAATTTTATTTTATTTTATATATTAATAATCTGTGGGACCCTCCACGATACGTGAGTCTCATGTCTTCTACAATAGTCACGAACCTAACATATAGACACCTAAGGGCATGTTCAACCCACGCATTGTGGTCGTCTACAATAGTCACAAATCTAACATATAGGCACCTAAAAGGACAGGTCGTATAATGGTCGTCTATTTCACGGTTTTCAAGCTGTTTAATGTTGTGCATGATGTCAAGATCAATTATGGATACTACTTTGTATGCTATTGTATTCCCTCTTATACAAAATAGAACCAAACAAATCATGTATACTATTGTGTTCTTGTTTATAATTTTTGCTAGTGTTTAAACAATATTGGAAGAGCTATCGGTGAACAACATTATTGATTAAGGCAGGTCGGCGCCTTTGCTTGCTTGCTAGTGTTCAAACCAGAACTTTGTAGCAAAGAAGAGCGGCAGAAGACCCTGACTTCGGTGAAATTTGGGCCCCATTTATTTTACGAATGTGATGCAGCCTCAACCGCACAGGAGGTGCTGCCTCGTGGGTTCACCGTGTCCACATGCTCTTTTTGCAACACCAGCAGTCCATCACTCATACGCAACCTCCCTGGCCTTATCTCTTTCCCCATCCCCTTCCTCACTCTGCTCGAGCAAAGGCGCCAAGCGCCATGGCCGCCAACACCGGGAGCTCCCAACCGCCACCACAAAGCACCATGGCCGCCGGCCGGCCAACGCCGAGATGGTACGGCACGACATGGACGGGCTACTGAAAAGGTTCTAATGGCTAGAGGGGGTGAATAGCCTATTAAAAATTCTACAAACAACACTAAGCAAGGCGGTTAGTAAATAAGACGGCGTAGCACAAATGCAAAAGCTTCAAGCTAATTACGCAAGCCTCCTAACAATTTTAGCAATTCTAATATCACTAATCACAAGCAAAGGCTAGGTTGCTAAGTTACTCCTAGGTGGACAAGTAATTCTAACTAATTCTACCACTAGAAGCTAACAAGACTAAGCTAGCTACTCAACGAAGCACCCTAACAAGATATACTACTAAAGTAAAGCCAAGGAGTGCTAGAATACAATACCACCGTTGTCAAGTAGAGGTTGTGGCCCAATCACCGTGTACAAGAAATCTCCAACGAGCAAGAACAATGACACAATGATTTTTTACCGAGGTTCACGTGCTTGCCGGCACGCTAAGTCCTCGTTGTGGCGACACACTCACTTGACGTATGCTAAGCTTAATGGCCGGTGCCAAATCCCCTATGGGAGCTCAAGCAAACGATCACAAGAGAGGGTCCAACAAGCCACGAGCAATCCACTAGTGCTCCTTTCGCGAATCTCCCCGCGGGGGTAAGGAACGACCCTCACAATCACCACGGTGTGGCCTCAAACAAGCTCCACTTGAGCTCAACACCGCTTCTTGCTCCAAGCCGCTAGGGAACCGGGCAAATTCCCAAGATAACAAGAATCCCGCGGCTTCTCCAAGGATGAAGTGCTTCTAAATGCAACCAAACGATGCAATGCACTTCTATCTCTCTCAATCTCACCAAGAATCCGAATTAGTGATGAGGAGATGAGTGGAGAGGAGTCTCAACTGCTCACAAGCAAGTTAGAGTGTTCAAATGTGCAAGAGAGAGGGCTAGGAACCGGCCATCCAAGTATATATAGAGCTCCCCTCGAAATAGAGCCGTTGCTCTAAAAATTTGTTCTCTCGGCGGTGCACCGGACGCACCCACCGGAACCACCAAATGGGTCCGGTCTTTGAGTCCGTCGCGTGCTTCCTGTCACAAATGACAAGCCGGGCCCACCGACTCTCTTCCTTCGTCGTCCGGTGCCTGCTTCGATTACTGCGTCCGGTGGAAAATCTGAGCCAAGCCGATTTACACACGTACTGGATCCTACCACCGGACCCGACCACCGGAGCCACCGGTGCATGCGTCTGGTGCAACGTCCAGCGTCCGGTCCTGCGTCCGGTGCTCTTATCCAGCGTGTTCTTCATTTTGATGTTGCCCTTTGCTTCAACCTTGCTTCGCCTCTTGCCACAAGATGCCAACACGTCCAAGATGATCACATTATCATGCATGTTAGCTTGTCGATAAGTTAGGCAAGATCGAAGTTAGTGCTCTCATTGTCCTAAATGCAATATGCAAGTCAATTGGACCTAGAAGCACTTCACAAAAGGATTGTCGTGGCATCCCCTCTTGATAGTCGGCTATCTATCCTATAATGTGATCACACGCTCTATCGTGTCTTGATCACCGGAAGGAAAACCCTATCAAGTATACCTTTGCCTTGATCTCTCGGGTTCCTCTCAAGCCGATCACCGAGCTTGACGATCCATCATGTCCATCATCATCGTACATGTTCATGATCATCATGCTCCTTATCATCCATCTAATCCTATCTCAAGTCATCACTTAGACAAAAGGATTAGTACCACAAGTGTGTCATCAATTTCCAAAACCAAACATGAGATTTCAGCTACGAACTTAGTTTTGGATTTAGACTCTTTTTACGTATTCTATCACATCACCAACTCTGTTTTGGATTTAGAGCACTTTTTTACGTATCCTATACGGTCTGTATTGCTATTGCCATCGGTATGTATCCGGTAGACACAAAAGGCAGGTGAAAAAAGAGGGTGAAAAAAAGGGGTGAAAAAGAGGTGGGACTAAAATTTTCTCTCTTTATTAGTAGGTATAGATAAGATGGAGTGATTATATGGTTTTACAAACTTTAGTTTGCTAATAAAGCAATGTGAGTGGTTGATTAATAGAGTGATTTGATAAATTCTAGTTTCGATGTTGTAGAGATAGTGCGGGTGAAGCAAATATGACAATCAACTCGGACCTAGTGATTCGCACCATCGTCTTCACAAAGGAGAGTGGAACAACGCACTTGATATCTTAACTTTCGGATGGTGAGAGATGGAAAAGCTATCGCTCTGCGGTGAGTAGTGATGATGCACATCCACTTAATATCAAGAGAACACACCCCGAGCTTGTGCTACTACTACTACGGGGCAAGCATTATTCATATGAAGAGAATGGGTGATGCTATCCGAGCTAATGCTTAACCGCAACTACATCTATGCTAATTCTCCCGATGATTTTAGTACCGACGTCGACTTTATGGACAACCCTCTGGCTCAAATGCAAGCGATGGTTTAGAGTGAGGCAATGCCTAGGTTTGTATTGAAGCTAATTACACTATGAATGCATGATTGATTTATAAGCTCATGGAGATCTAATGATTTGATTTTCATATAGAAAATGTCATTTCAGTGACAAGAAGATTCATTGGTCTATCAATGACTACCTAAAAATCTATTTTCCTACATTCAAGTAAGATTTAGTCATAAATGCAGTAGTGCAAATAATAACAATCGTATTTACTTGAACTCTGTGATAGCTATATCTATCGACGTATGCATAGATGTGGAGATAGAAGGAGTTGTACCAATAGGTTTGTTTGGTGAGAGAAAGGGTAGCAAGGTGCAATGTCAAGTCTGTGCCATGATTTCAAAATGAAGAAATTCAGCGAGAAGAAGCTCCAAAGATCACTAGCTATGCGATCCCGAAGGAAGGCTGATCTTGTGTCCGGCTTTCACCGAGTACATACGGAAAAAGATTTGTCATTCTCTCCCATTTGTTGCTTCTACATCTTGATGATCAATTTCACTACATTAGAGACGTAACAATTTACAAGCACTATATATAGACAATAATAATTTACAAGAAAACCCTTAATAGGAGATGATTTCACAAGCTACTGCACCCTATCCTATTGAGCCTCTTCTAGGAGGGATTTGGCCCATATATCATATGGGTTTCCACAACAGTATGGCCGATACTACATGACCAACATATGTTTTTACAAGAAGAGGCTCAATACATCTTGAAATCTTGGTTGCGAGAACCTTCTTTTGTAACCTAACAAGTGCATACATCATTAAATACTCCATCCCAAAACCTTGTGTGGAAAAAGGTCATGGACAAAAGAGCACGTGCACATAAATCAAGCCATACATGATCTAATTGATGAGCCTTCTTGCTCCATGTGTCTTGATCTTCTTGATGTATTCATCTTTGGGCTTTAGCCCCTTTCGCTTTACATCTATGATATGGTTTATGGCTTCGCTCGATACGTAGGTTCTTGCCTTTAGGACCTTCTTCTTTGGTATCCTCTTATTGTGCGGGTCTTCATTCCTATGTCACACAAGACCATGAGGAATTAAACAAGAAAGATAGAATGTGTTACATCAAGTTAATTTCTACAACATAATGGCTCAAACCTACATCCTTTCTTTCATTGAGCATTTAACTTTTGCATCACCTAAATTTCACCTAGGCACACATGATCTATAGCACTATGAAGCCAAGTTCATCATGCAAGATAGATGAATAAAGAAAATGAAAACAATGTAGCAATCAACTGCTTGAGTTATTGAAGGGGAAGGAGGCCATCGAGCTCGATACCTCATGCCTTGGTAAGCACTCTAAGAAAATAGAAAGTTATAGCTTCATTTATAAAATGGTGTGGAATTGATCTAATTCTAGGCCTATAATTTGTCTAGGGTTTAAGTGATTAGTCCATTATTTAATAAACATAAACCAATGTGCACATATATATAGAAATATAGCATGGAAAACAAATTGCAAATGTCACATGTACAACTAGGAATGATGTGATACATTTTAATGAACCAAAATATGTACCCATATTTTTTTAGTAGTACATGGATTTGAATCTAGAACAATAGCATAGGGAAGATGTTGGGCCTTGTTAGTTGTAAGTAACTCATGTCATCAACTGATCTATGGAGGCTTGACTAAAAAGCAAGACACGTGAGGGTGGTAAGATGCAAAACATGAAAGGAAACCCTTGAGTCTCCAATAGTTTCTAAAAATAACACTTGGTAAATTAATGAATTTTTCAAGTGACTAAACAAAGTTGGGAGCATATTTGTTGGCTTTCCATTAGTTTCTCAAATCTCTCTTTAGAAGATAGAATGAAACAAGTGACTAAACAAAGTTGGGAGCATATTTGTTGGCTTTCAATAGTTTCCCAAACTTGCTCTTAGAAAATAGAATGAAATTTTACATGAGGAATCTAAACTACTTTTAATCACCCTAACCACTTTTTATACTTTGTATCTCTATTATACATTTGCATCAGGAACCGTTCTATCCTACTTCTTATTCTTACCATACCCTACCACTCTTAGATCTTAGATTGGCTCGATGGACGTGCGTGTATAAATCTACGTGATGAGGTCAATTTTTTCCAATTGCACGAAGATTGGAAGTTGAGATACAAAGTTGTTGCAGAGAATTGATTGGATCAATCAAGTCTGGAAATGAATATTGGACAAGGTGAAGTGCATTGAGTTGTGTACCAAGTAGTGAGTACTGGTGATAAGCTGTCAGGCAAAACTTGTGATAAGCTGAACTAAACTCAAGTGGCCCAAGGAATGGGCTTAGTTGGGCCGATGCTGGGCCAAAAAATAGCAAGAAAAGTGGCTTTGTGAACGGATAGCAGAAGACTCCCATTTCCTAGAAAATGTTCCTTTCTCCCCTAATCTTGCCTATAATAATAAAAGCTACATCACATCTATGCATTTGACAGGTGGGCCATGCTTTCTTCTCACAAGAAAAGGATAGGAGACAACGGTTATATCCCTCTGCTAGCCCACATTTGAACATTCATAAATGATTGGGAAGGCGTATTCATTGGAGTTTATTAGTAAACCTACTAAACTTAACCTGAGATTTTAACAATGTCGCAAACAAAAAACAACCTGATCGATCTACCGTTTCTCAAGCCCAGAATGGATAACAAAGGTCCCCGCTTCTCGTAACAGAAGTTGCTTCTCTCCTTGCCTGTCCGTGCCTCTGTCGGGTGGTCCAACCATCCTTAGTTGTACAACTGACACATGCATAGTGCGATGAGGAAAAACATTTAGGTGTAATTATTACATATCAAAATGCATGTGATTATAAAGTTTTTTCTCAAGACAAATTTTCTACTATAATTTTATTCTTTGAAATAAATCAAATATCATGAAAAATTTTTATGGTGAAAGTTTCTAAACTTTCGTTAAAATATCAAGGAATTATTTAGTATCATGGACTAAATTTATGATTTAATGTATGGAGGTATTGTCAGTTTTTCTTATGGTATTTGTTGGCTGAGTGATTGGTTGGGAACTGGGACCAAGCCTTCGAGGCTAGGGGTAGAAATGGGTCGGGTCGTATTTTAGCAACGACAACTCATTTTAAGTTCGGGGTTTGCTCTACTATGATAGCCAGGCAGATCGTTGCTTCCCCAAACAAACGAACAAATTCTACTCCTCCCTCCCTCGATTCCTTCCCTCCCAAGCTAAATCGGAGAGACGATTCTGCTCCGCATCTCTCCCTTCTCTCTGTGATCGGCATGATTGGTGTGGCGTAGGTCCCATTGTCATCAACGAGTGGGAGCCGAGGAGCCGGCGAGGGCGAGGTGAAGACGGAGGTGGAGGCGGGGCGCTTACGGTCATCATGTGGCGCGGGGGGCCTGATACCTTCCATGATTGGGAGCGCGGATAGTGGAGATGAAGGGGAAGGGCGGAGAGGTAGAGGTGCTTCGGTCATCGCAACCCCACTCAAGCATCGATAAACGAGGCAAGCGGCGGTGGAGTCGGAGTTGGGGCTGGAGGCGAACCTTCCTCGATGGCCATCCTCATCAACCCGACCATTCTAGAGTTTGTTTCAGTTTTCTCTCTACTAGAATTGGTTGATTGTAATCGTCGTTTGTTTTCTATGGGATTGATTATGGGTTGATTGCAAGTCACGAAAGAAAGTATACTATACATATGATCCGTGTAGTTGAGTATATACTTTATGTACAAGTTGTTATCGGTACATGAGGAGCCACCTACTTTAGAAGAATATCTTGAAGTCGAGCTTATTGCTGTAGTGTGAGCGCTCTTCTTTTCCATTGTTTAAGATAGAGTGTTCTAAACTATATTTTTCAAATAAAGCAATGTGAGAGGCCAATAAATGAAGTTACTTGATATGTTCTAGTTTAGATTTGCTCTGAGGAGCAGCAATGCAGGGTGGAGCAGGATAAGAATCAATTTGGAACAAATGATCGACTTGCAAGCCTGCTTTGCCAAGGAGAATGAAATGGTGCTCTCGACATATTGAGAGATGATGAGAGATGGAAAGGCTACTACTACTACCATGGATAATGATGCACAATCTCTGGATATCACGAGATCACACCCTGAGCTAGTAGTGTTGCTCTAAGGCCAAGCGTTATCTGATATGAGGGGAATGAGTAATGCTATTTGGGCTCATGCATACCACCTCAATTATATCTGTAAGATCTACCCTAGTGATTTTAGCACCAGAACCGAGTTTGTTGACAAATTATTAGCTAAAATACATGCACTAGTTTAGAGTGACGCACTGCCAAGGTATGAATGGGGGGATGCAATAGAGTTTGAGAGCATACAAATGGTGAGGGGGTGAAAGTCCCTATCACTATATAGACAATAACAATTTACAAGCGGTCCCTTAATAGGAGAGGATTTCATGAGCTACTACACCATATCCTATTGAGCCTCTTCTAGGGGAGACATGGCCCATATATCATATGGGTTCTGACAACAATATGGATGATACTACATGACCTATAGATGTTTTTACATGAAGAGGCTCAATACATCTTGAAACCTTGGTTGCAAGAATCTCCCTTTGTAACCTAACATGTGCGCACATCACTAAATACTCTATCCCAAAAACCCTATGGGGAAAGAGGGCATGGAGAAAAGAGCATGTACACACAGATCTAGCCTCTACATGACCTAATTGTCGAGTCTTCTTGCTCCACGTGCCTTGATTTTCCTACTGTATTCATCTTTGGGCTTTAGCTCCTTATGTTGCATCTATGATATGGTTTATGGCTTCGCTCGACACGTAGGTCTTAGCCTTTAGGACCTTCTTTTTTGGTATCCTTTAGTGTGTGGGTCTTTATTTCTAAGGCATATATATTTGGCATCTGCTCAACACGTAGGACTTCGTCTTTGGGGCCTTCTTGGTACGAAGGCCTTTGTGTTCGGTGCCATCCCACTATAGAGGTCTTCATCTCTGGAGCCCTCTCGCTGCGGAGGTGTTCGTCTCTAGGGCCTTCTTGCATAGAGGCCTTCGTATCTAAGGCCTTCTTTGTGCAGAGGCCTTAATCTCTAAGGCTTTTTGGTGTGGAGGTCTTTGCCTCGGAGGCGAACCTTCGTCACTAAGGCCTTCTCACGAGTGTTAGAAAAAATAGAGTGCACTTTGAAGTGGCTAGTCCTTCGGTATGCTTTGTTAGGTAGCACCGTGACACACTATAATAAATATTAAACAAGTGTTCGTACATGCGTTATTAGTAGATTAAACTATAGAAACGTTTTAGATAGTGTTGGTGAAGTGGAAAAAATACCCTCAAAGGTTGTTAGTACTTGGAGCATCTATTAGCCATAGGGGTTTCAAGTGAAACGTGCTACTCTTAAAGTATAAGAACTGTGCAAGTGTGGGTATGCGCATAATGAGGATGCTATGGTGCATCATAAGTCCAAGTGAAAAGATGGGATAGGAAAAAGATAGCAATCCATAAGATGAGGTCATGAGGACAACCATGTCTTAATGAAATCAAATCAAGCATTCATGTGAAAGTTAAGTAAAGAAAGATAGAAATAATATGAGATATATGCTAAGGTATCATAGAGATAAGACCATGAGGAATCAAACAAGAAAGATGGAATGTGTCACGTCAAGTTAATTTCGCAACATAATTGCTCAAAGGTATGTCCTTGCTTTAATTGAGCATTGAACTTTTGCATAACCTAAATTTCACCTAAGCACACATGATCCATAGCACTATGAAGCCAAGTTCATCATACAAGACAGATGAGTAAAGAAAATGAAAACGATTGTAGCAATCAACTCCTTGAGTTATTGAAGGAGAAGGAGGCCATCGAGCTAGGTACCTCATGCCTTGTTATGCACTAAGAAAATAGAAAGTTATAGCTTCATTTAAAATGGTATGGAACTAATATGATGCTAGGCCTATAATTGATCTTGGGTTTAAGTGATTAGTCCATTATTTAATAAATATAAACCAACATGCACATATATAGTAATATAGCATGGAAAACAAAATGCAAATGACAAATGTACAACTAGGAACGGTGTGATACATTTCAATGAACCAAAATATGTACCCACATTTTTAGTAGTACAATGGACTTGAAACTATAGTAGTAGCACAGGGAAGAGGGGCCTTGTTAGTTGTAAGTAACTCATGTCATTGTCACTGTTTCACGACCGATAGCCTGCCACGGGCCGCGCAGTCGTTCGGGCTTCGAAGAATCCTAGAACACGTCGGTTTTGTGCGCAACTAACAATCGGGTTTGGCGGTTTTTTTTTGGTGTGGGTATGGTATTGTCTTGCATGGGCACAACTACGTGCCCGTGGGTATAGGTTCATGCCTATATCCATGCCCAACGGGTCGGGTGTCCGCCGGCACGCAGATATTTCCTGCCCGTTGCCATTTTTACTCCTCACTTCCTCCGTATCTATCATCCACAAAGAGTAGATGGCTCACCATCGGAGCTATGCCCATGAGTGAATTCTTGATTTTAAAAGGTACGGAAGGCCCTCTGCTGCTAACTAAGAAAAGATAGGAAGAAATTGGATCACCTTGAATACCTCTCGTAGGTTTAAAACTTTCCAATTTTTGGCCATTAAATAAAACTTTCTAATTTTCCAAGTAATGGTGATAAGCTGTCAAGCAAAACTTATGAAATACTTGTGATAAGCTGAACTTAAGTGTCTCGAGCAATGGGCTTAGTTGGGCTGATACTGGGCCAGAGCCGAATAGCCAAAAGTGGCTTGTGAACGGATAGTAGAACCTTGCCAGTAATAATGGAAGCTACATCGCATCTGTGCCTCTGACAGGTGGGACATGCATCTTCTCACAAGCAAAGAACAGTGATTCATCTACAAATGCTTTTTTCCCCATTAATTTTGCCATGCGGCCTAAACGATAACTTGTTTTTTCTTGGAGAATTGGGCAATGGGCATTATATTATATTCTACTGAAATTCCTGTCCCGCTGCACATCATTTCATTCCATTCTATCTATCGAGTTTAGAAACTCCAGCTTCATTCTTCTCCTTCTATAACCTTGTCTTTTTTTTCTTAATCTCCTCCATCTCGGCTGATCCTAACAATGTCGCAAACAAAAACCTGTTAACCGTTTCTAGGTCCCGGAACGGATAACAAAGGCTCCCCGTTTCTCGTAACAGAAGTTGGTTTGCCTGCCTGTGCCTCTGTCGGCTGGGCCAGGCCTGCAGACTGACACACGCATCACGCGGTGAGGACGGACGGACGAGGCGGTCGGAGCAGAGCAGAGCAGAGGAGTAAAAACAGCATCTTTTTTCTACCCACCACCACCTTTTCACCTCACCTCCCTCCTCATCAATCACCCAGGCCATCACTGTTCCTTTCCCTTCCCTTCCTTCTCACCGCGTAGCGCAGAGAGACGCAGCCAGAGAGCAGTCTACTCAATCCGGCATCCACGCTTGCCGCCGGCCGGGGCCTGTGAGTGCAGTGCGACTGCGAGCAAGAACTTCACTTCGATCGGCGGTGTGGGCGAGGGCCGGGGCGAAAGTGCGATCGCCGCGTCCCCTCTTCCTTCTTGCGACAGTGCTGCGGCAGTGGGGCTGCTTCTTGGCACTTCCTCCTCTCCAAGCAAAGCAAATCGATTTCAAGGTATGTACGGGCCGTACCACGAAACCCCATTTCCTTTCTCCCCCGACTTTCTTTCTTGCTTGCTTGATCCGCCGACCAGTAGAATACAAAACCATAAAGCTTGCCTGAGTTCTTGTTCTTGTGCCTGAGTTCTTGTTGGATGGATTTGGGCGTTACTGTTTGGTAGAGAAGTAACGGCTTCGCTCGATCGATCATGTCGCTCCTGTTTCTAGCCGGTAATGCAATGTAGGTTTCATCCATGGATGCAGGGCGAGGGCACTGGTTCTGAACGATTCGTCAACAGAACAGGGTTTTGTTTTGTTTTGCTAAAGAAAAAAAAAAACAGAGTTTTGTTTGTGAGTTAGGGGATTTTCCATTCACCACCCTGAGGAAGTGTCCTTGCTTCTAGAGTAAACATCAAGTGACCGGCCATGTAGGTTTCTTCCACTTCATTTATTTCGCATGTGTCGCCTTTCCCCAATTACTGGTGTCTTCATGTACAACTTGCCCAGGTCCTTCATTAGTTTTGCCCTGTGGCCCCACTACGAGTTCTTTGGTGTGGGAGGACTGGGCATTGTACTGGGACATTATTCATTTTGGAGTTTGACATTATGTTACACAAGTTCATCTCCATGTGAGTGAACCAGGGGCAGTCACATTTGTTGGAGTTTGTTACCAAGCTTAACCTGAGACCCTAAACTTGTAATGTAGCTTCACCTGCATACTACTCATCAGTCAAATTCAGTTTGCATTATTATTAAATTGTGCAAAATTGGCCACTCCCAAAGCATTTGTGCACCATGAGATGAAAAATGAAGTTTCAGCAAGGGTCCTCTGCTCACTTTAATATGTATATGTACATAATTTTGTTGCCTTCTTTTCTGTTGTGGTGAATCAGAGAAACAAGCTAGTCTGAAAATACAATGTGCAGCAAGTGAGAGTTTTCTTGAACTGTAGTGTACAATAAGCTCAGTCAAATGATATGATAATACCAAATTGTAGTATCTGTATGCATTACTGTCATTTGATATTAGCTTTCATGTTTAGAAAATAAGTAGTGATTCCTGAAGAACATTGCCTTAACATGCAACTGGGTATACACCAACTGGACAGTGCAGTATATTTATTCGTTTACTTTTGTTTCTCATCTTGCTAGTGTCAGTACAATGGTGACAAGCAAATCCTCGTGGAGCCAAGTTGTAAAAAATACCAGGCCAACAAACCTGTCCGTTCCTGCAAGAAACCTCCAACCGCAAGATCTTGGAGCTGTGATATTTGGTTGCACAAACAATACCATTCAAGAGTGTCACTCACGCCAACTTTTTGGTAAGCTCTTCATTTCTCTTGGTCAAAACTCTTCTCTAAGCTTTGTATTTACAAAACTGAGCTACCCCTTTAATTCATCTGTTTTTTGTTCCTGTAAGAGGGGTATATCATTCCATGCTTCCCAAAGTATATCAACTTGTTGAGTGATCCAGTGACTTAGTTATCATTTGTGTCATGTTTCAGGATTGCCAAAAGGACATATTTCGTATGTGCGAAACATTAAGGAAGGACTACCTCTCTTCCTCTTCAATTATGATGATCGCAGATTGTATGGTATTTACGAAGCTGCAGGGAATGGCAAGTTCTGTCCTGAATCAAATGCATGGTCACATGATAGCAAGGGCAAAACAAGCTATCCTGCCCAGGTACAAGCCCTGGTGTTCGTACTTTGAATGTCATCTTCTTTTTCACTCTCAGTAAAATGGCTTCTATATTCATGTCCTTTTATTTGTGTAGGTTGCGATGCGGGTAAGGGTGTGGTGTTTTCCGCTAGCAGAGAATCAGTTCAGAAGTGCTATTATAGCCAACTACTACCAGAATACACCTGGTGTCGCAAGCCAGAAGCTTCATTTTTTCAAGTTTGAATTGGATCATGCTCAGACAAGTGTTTTGATGGATATGTTTACTCCTTCTCCTTCTCCCAACAATTTCTGGATGCCCCCTGCTGCAGCACCAGTTGATGAGCATGGGAGAGAATTTGTGCTGTCACCTGGATGGGCACCAGAGTGTGAGGGGAACAATAACCTCAAGTCAGAAAAGGTTGTAAAGTCATATGCAGACATAGTAAAAAAGAACAATCATGAGGAAGTTGGGACAAGAGATATGGATGCGGAACATGCAAGCTCAGGTAATGAATCTTCTGGTGGTTTCGATGAACTGGATTGTCAACACACATCACCAGAGAGGGAGAGCTATGCACTATCAGATAGGGTGGTTCCAGTGCAACAACAACAGTACCCTGATGAGCAGGGTAAAATGCTGAGCTTTGATAAGGTGTTACAAGGGTGCATGACTTTTCCTGGTCAGCAGTGGCATTCTGGTTTTTTTGCCAATACTACTGAAACTGAAGATAATGATGCATATAGTTGCAAGTATGCCCAAGAGATCGAATGTGCAATTTTGGATGTGAACTCTAATTTGCCAGAAACCTTAGAGTCTGAAGTTGATAAGCTGTCCTTGGGGCATTCTAATTTGCTGGGGCAGTTATTGGACTCTGAATCATGCACAGAAGCCAAGGTTGTAACTTTGAACTCAACTGATATCTGCATTCCATCTTATCATCCTTTTTTTTATGCTTCAGTTCATTCAGTCTAGTTAACATGCTTAGTTTTTGTCTATCTACTGCACAATTTCTCACACTAATTTTGTTTGCAGCTGATTGATGTAGTCAAAGAGTTATCTGGACGAATAGAGGCGATGGAGAAGAAGCAGGTCTGTTCTCTATGCTATAACCTCATGAGAAGCCTTGCATCTGTTATACTGAACCATCAATCTTAAATTTATGGAAATGATATATGCCAAAAAAAAAACAGAAATTGCACTTTGAATAGATGTGTTGATAACTTAGCATGACAATGTAGGAACCAAAAGAATAAAGCAAGTGACATTATGTTGGCAAATTTGTTATCTTATTATACTGATACTAGACTGCATGTGTGTAGGATTGGAATAACTAAATTTTGTACTCTAGAATGGCTAAAATTGTTATGTGGCACTAACAGGGAGAATCCATAAGATGGTTGTAGTGTTTTTGGTTCACATCTACCTAAAAGAATAGAAGAAGCAAGGCAGGATGAAATGCAAAGATTTTTTCCTTTTATGCTTCTAAAATAAGTGTTGCATCTGCTTAGATTCTAATCAATCTTTTAGTAAGGATCTTCTGATCGATTGTTCAACCTCGCTCTTTCAATATGGAAGTAGAGAAAAAGGATGCAAGCCCAAAGTATAGGAAAAACATCTTATTTCCTGGCAAAACAGTTTTGGTGGTTAAATCTAATTTATGTTCAAAATGCAGGCTTGGTCCAACAAAGAAGTCAAGCATTTACAAGGGGGAATGAGAGGTTACTGAAAAGAATTGTTGAACTAAAGGGAACAGTTAAGACATTGAATTCTAAAATAGACCCTTTGACCCTAGACGATTCACTTAACCAGTTTGTAGAACAATGTTTGGGTTCAGAAGATGTCATTTATCTAGTTGGTGGTTTTGATGGCTGCTCATTTGTGCCATCACTAGACTCGTTTTCCCCTTCATTGGGCGTACTAACAGCCCTCAAACCAATGGCTGTTGCCAAGTCATATACCTCAACTGTTGCACTAGAGGGCAAGATATTTGTTCTTGGTGGTGGTGATGGTGCTTGCTGGTTTGATACAGGTTACTACTTGGCTTCTATGTTTCGTTCCCTCTTGAGCTCTTATATTTCAATCTCTGTCCTGATTCTGCATTTATCTTTTGGGTGAAGTTGACTATTATGACCGAAGCCGTGATGATTGGTCCACATGCCCATCGTTGACTCGTGAAAAGGGGAGCCTTGCTGGGGTTAGTGTCAATGGGAGAATCTATGCATTTGGTGGTGGAGATGGAACTGAATGTTTCTCTGATGTTGAGATGTTTGATCCTATGCATGGAAAGTGGATAAAGAATCAACCTATGCTGGAAAAGGTATCAGTTTCTACTGTTCATTTGTTCTAGAATGCGAAAAGCTTTTTTCTCTCATACATTACTGAAGCACTTAGTAGAACATGCATAAATTTGCCTTTAGACACAAACAACTTGGGAAATAGTAACCATTTACTCATGAAAAAAGTGTGTAAATCTGCAGTGAAGAAAAATAGTTCCTGGTTCCATTTCAATTTTATATGCTGTCCTTTTTTGGGAAAATATTTGCTTCTGACACAAATCTCCACATAATATGATAAACTCTTTAGTTTGACTGACTTTGTCACACTGTTCTTCAGCGCTTTGCTCTAGCTGGTGTAGCACTAAATGGTGTGATTTACGCTGTTGGTGGCTTCAATGGTGTTCAATATCTGAGGTGCTGTATTTTTTCTGCCTGTACTTAGTAAAACTTGATTGGTTTAGTTTTGATCTGGTTGAAATACAACGGCTCATAAAACCTCTAAACATCTCAAAAAAACAGTTAGTTAAACCTCATGCGGTGGCCTATGGTTTAGTGCAAATCTAAATAAACTGAATTATTTCATATGTTCATTAGCCTATTCTCTATTGCTATAATGGCAGTGGTATTTGAAGTGAGAGGAACAACAAGAAAACTATTCTTCTAACTTTGTGATGTATATTTTTTAGCTCTGCTGAAAGACTTGATCCTCGGGAGCGTAACTGGAAAATGCTGCCAAAGATGAGTGCAGGAAGGGGCTGTCATACACTTGCAGTGCTTGATG
This sequence comes from Hyparrhenia diplandra, assembly GCA_015847255.1. NCBI lineage: Eukaryota > Viridiplantae > Streptophyta > Magnoliopsida > Poales > Poaceae > Hyparrhenia > Hyparrhenia diplandra. The sequence goes on along the minus strand of JADLZK010008616.1, from coordinate 55,477 downwards.
AGAAGATGTAAGTCATGTAACTCTTTCTTTTTGTGTTGAAACAATGAGGTGAAGATATGTAGGATGTTCCTTTTGAAAAAAAATGCTAACGTGTGCCCAGCAAATGAAACGTGGGTGCACATCAGGGTGTATACTATCCTTTGTTGAGGTAATTTGCCTTTGTATTTTCTTCCAGATTCTCAATTGGTGGATATGACACCGGGGCTAAAGCAATGGTGGCTACTGTTGAGGTTTACGAGCCAAGGATGCCGTCATGGATGATGGTTGAACCCATGAACTACACTAGAGGATACCATTCTTCAGCTGTCCTCGGTGGCTCAATATTCACCTTTGGTGGGGTGAAAGGTGAAGCAGATACAATCTTGGATGTGGTAAGTAGTTATGCCAATTGATAAATTTCTTACCATGCCATTGGACTGTCAATAACTCAAACTATAAGCTGGAGCCAAGAATCATACATCCAAAACCAAATATCAAAAAAAAAAAAACATCCAAACCTTGTATTTAGCTTTGAGGGCTTGATAGTGAAGCAGTCACTGAACTGGTTTTTGTCAAAGGTCTGCCTACATCAACTGCATATATTGTCTGTCATCATAACAGTCTCAGCATGAAAGTATACTGCATTTGAGATGAGCACAGATTCTTGGGTCCTATTGTTTTGCTTTCCTGTCCCTACTATATATACCATTTTGTTTGAACAAGTGAAAATGAATTCTTTGGTTTCCTTAAGTACCCTGTTTTGGTTGTGGCAGGTTGTTGTCATTTTTTTTATGCATACAATAACTGTTGAGTACTCGTCGTGGTTAACCATTGAGCATTGGTGTCATGGTGATTTGTCAGGTGGAACGCTACAAGGAAGGGTGTGGTTGGGTGACTACGGGGTTGAAGTCGATTGGCAAGAGATGCTACTGCTCAGCAATTGTTCTCTGAATGTAACTCCCTACAACAGTATTGACATGTCGAGAATTTCAACTTCTGAAAACCAAGTGAGCAAGAAACTGATATTAGGCAAAAACTTAATTAGTACTTAGAAGGCTCTTGTTTCGCCTGAACTGACAGCAGTAGACATGATGGATGTCCTCCTCCTCTTAGTTTCTGAATCTCGGAGAACTGTAAAACATTGAGTTGTTTGTGTTGACTGGGTTGATGATGCAGCAACACCGGCAGGTTTGGTACTGAACTATTGTAGAACGGCACTAGATTGATGAATACCCAGTTGCACTGTGATGGTTATTTGACTCTGTATGTTGTGCTTTGCACTTTTGGCTCCAGCCTTCCAACTAGTTTCTAAAGCAGCTTGTCAATATTCCTACTAGAACTAGTAGCCTACATACAATTTACTGCATAATCGTGATAAAATGTAGGAGAAGTGGAAATACAGATAAATCTGATACCCATCCACACTATGAAAACTTGTGCCCTTCTCAATTCTCATTCAGAACACACCTTTAGTTAGCTGAAACTGCAAAGACGACTTCAATTTCAGACTGACTGCCACAATCAAAGATAGCCAAGGAGGACAGAAAGCGCTTCAACGGAATGGTAATCTACACCGTCTGGAACATATGGAAAGAGAGAAATAGAAGAATATTTTCAAACGAATTTGAGACGCCATTGGGGGTAGCACAAAGAACCAAAGACGACATTGAGCAAAGGAGAAGGGCTCACGAGTGGGGCGTGTAATGCTTTCTTGTGTTTTTCGGCTTATTGTTTCTCTTTGCGCCGGCTAGGCCGGGGGCAAACCCCCTTTTAAACTGCTGTACATATAACTCTCTTTCCTATCTTAATCGAAAGGCAGAGCTCCTGCCATTACCTTTCAAAAAAAAAAAAAAAAAAATTCAGACTGACTGCTTGTTTAGTAAGCTGATTTAATTTGTGTTGAGGCTAGAGTAGGACTGCACGCACGAAACGTGTCTCGGTCATCTCATCTTTGGCACTTGTCAGCCGATCTTCACGTACGCTGCCCGGCAGTTATGCAGAAGCACGTCTTGTGTGTGAGCATCTGCTGCTGCATGCATTTCACATGAACAAAGCCGTTTGCCGACCCCATCACCCACTCCCACTCTCACCTTGGGCATAGGCATGTCTCTGTATATATATACAGTGTAGTGGGCAACCTGCAGGCAGCCATTCCAATTCCATGAACACATTGCATTGGTAAATTATAGCCACCAGATCGATATGCATGGCATGGCATGGTCTCTGCTGCAGAGCCTTTGCAAGCATGCCTAGGTAGCTCCTACGGTAAGATGGAGAGTTTACAGCGACAGGTTTGCATTGTGCAGGATATAAAAGCAAATATACTGTTCTTGTATATATTTGTCACGCATCATCTTTACTAGTTTTGCTTGGTAATGTATTGGATCAGACTTATCAGCTGAATAATCAAATAAATACCCGTTCAATTTGGGATTTTTTTTACATGGTTTCCTTGTATTTCGAATTGAACAGGGTATTTATTTTTGTTCAGCTCATAATTCTGATCAGACACATCCCCCAGTTAAACTAAAGATAGATGATGCTTGATAAATATTGAACAGTATATTTGCTTTATCCTGCCCAATAACCACAGTGGTGTTTCGATCCATAGCAGCTTGGTTGGTATCAAGTTACCTTCAGGTGATCATAGTCTGCATCTTAATGTACCACGGTTGTATTCTAGCGACGATATTTATGAGTTTTTGGTATGTGTGCTGCTGGTCGAAAAAAAAGTTCATCGGCACCACACTACTGCTGTTAGTTACCTCATTCTTCTAATATCACTAATGCCCGAGGTTATTGCGTATACAAGAACTGGAAAAAAAAATAACAATGAGCAAGAATACTGAAATTGGGTTGTGAATTTGTGACCCGGGCAGTTCTCTAAATTAGGTAAGGGTATACATTGTGTTCCTAATCTAATCGGCTATTTGAAGATAGATATTTATACATGGTGCCACGATGTGATGTTGGCCCTAGTGTTTTTCTCAAACAAATAAAATGACCCTAGTGGAGAATGAGACTCCAATGATGAATCCAGCAGCCCTGTGATGGTTATTTGACTCTTTATGTTGAGTTGCTCTTTTTGATTTCAGCTATTCACTAAAGCAGCTTGTCAAGGGTGATCACGAGTGTTGGCTAGAACGAACTTACAAACCTACTGAACAGCGAGATAAACGGAAACATGGATGCATAATCCATTCAGTTTTTAGCCTGACACAGCAATGTTTTTGGGACCAATCGATCGATCACAACTCCATTCAATAATGTTGACGCAGCAGACATCTACACACCTGTCGGACCTCAAGTGCCGACTGGGCCTGTCGGCTCTCAAAAAGCCGGCACGGCGCCAGCTAGGTCTCCTGTCGGCTACTGGGTTGCCGAAAGTGCGCCTGTCAGCCTCTCAAAAACATGCTATGCGTCAATTTTTTTTATATATAAAAGCTTCTAGATTAGCAATTAATCATTGAAAAAAAATATTATTAAAAAATCATTGTAGCTGTTAAATACAATTTGGACTGCCGGGCTCTTGGTGAATAATTCTGATATCAATTTTGTTCTATGCATTAAAAATAATATATTTCATGAGTTTTTGATGTGCTAAGTTACATGCATTGAATTGAATTTAAGAGTATGACGTCATTGGAAACAATAGAATTTTTTAGCTCCATATATATGAATTAGCAACTTAACAGTGTAGACAATTAAGTTTATTATTATGAACTAATCAAATGACAATCTTCTACTGAATAATGCGATAAAAATATGCATGATAAATGAAAATTTAGACAGATGAATCCGTTGTGACTTCCGGACTAGCCTGCGTGTTAATAGAGTATTGTACCGTTAAATTAGAGGGATACTGTACAGCCGTCATCGGATCTTTTCATGAACGGTGAAATTGCAGGAGTCCATGTCCATTGAGTTAATTGCAGGATTTTTCCCCCTTTCTTTTTGGGAAAAGTCAACACGAGGGAGGCAGCGTTAGTCCATGGGCCTAAACTACTTGGGCCTCTCGGTGCCGTATTGGGCAGACAACATTGGGCGGAGCGATGACACGGCCCATCAGAATGAGGACAGCACGGCCCATCAGAATAAGGACAGCCCCTACCTACTTCCCCTGTCCAAGCAATGCCGCCAAGCCCAGGGGCGACCTATTGTCGGACAACCAACAGTAGTTCATTGCAGGCAGAGCTTATATAAGTGATGTGCAATTCTCATCTCCGTCCATTGAGAGAGCACGTACAGATCATGTTGTATTGTTCCATAGTATTTAGCATATATATAAACACATCATTATTTTATCTTTATTTTTCTATTGGATCGCTCTACCACACAAATTAGTACTACAAATTAAAGTTCACCATAGGTGGGTTTTAACGGCACTCAGCCTGACACAGTAACACCACCGCTCACTGCTTTGTGTTCGTGGCCAGTAAGAGCTGCATCATTAGCTCTCCAGTGGTCACACACACCAAGCATCAGTGAACGCACACCGGACGTGTCTCATCAATTAATCTTTTTCTTTTGCATTGTCAGCCAATCTTCACGTACCGCACCAGTCAGTTAACGGTACTTACTCTGATCCTACAACGCAAGAACACATATATATATAAGTTTATAATGCTTTGCACATATTTCTATTATTAAACTTGTGGAGGATATATGTTGTTGGAAGTGAAGAGATTACAATGCTTTGCACATATATATAATAAAGAGCTCAGGCACTAATAATAGAAATACAATACGATACAACCACACAAGTACATGTTGGACTATTCAACTTCAACTAACAGTTAGTTACTATTTGACTAAAAATCTTGGTAGAAAATGGTCCTAGACCAGCCACATGCATCCATGTATTCAACGAAAGATCTATATCTCAAACGACGACATCTCTAAAGGTAGGGTTATTTTTAGAGGCAAATGAAGTAACCGGCCACCTCTAAAATTGGATCTTCTAGTCTAGAGGTAGTTCGTTTCAGGGGGGGAAAAAATTAGAGGCAGATTTAGAGCCGCCTGTCTCTCTGATGCTAATTAAAAATAATGTTTATAGTAGTGATCAAAAATATATTCTACAATTTTATGAAACTAATTTATTGATTTTTTCTCTAGAAAATGAGAAACATTATTTGTTTTGAAGTTCATAAATTCGTAGTCATTTTAATTTTGAAAAATATATGAAACTGATTAATAGTACTCCTCTAGTTTTCCTAAAAATTAGCTAGATCAAGATCTACACTGATTAATAGCACGTAAGTTGACGTTGACGTCTCTCATGCCATCCAACTCCCAATGCAAAGTGCATGCAACTTCACTTCATCTCATCTCTCATGCATGCTGGTGGTGACACTCTTTTTATCAATTTGAGGTTACGTGCATGCTACTATACTGTAAATATAATCAAATGGTAACCATTCGTAAACTAGAAACTCAAACTCAATAATTGGCAAGGGACGGTTTATTTACACATACTTTGAGCTACATCAATATTATCCATACATCAATATTATCCATACAAATGATGCTATCTAGACGTACGTCCATGCATCGCCAAATTATAACTGATGAGTGACGACGAGAACTCGATCAGCCAACACCAAGTTAAAAGCACAGATCACTTCCAAGCTTCCACAAACTCTGACATTATATTGACAGAGATTACTCCAAAGGATGAAGCAGCTTCATGCATGGTGCATGACGGTGCAGTGTCGCTCTCCGCCTCTCCTTAATATAAGGCTATGGCAGGTCATGACAAGGAAGCGTAGATATCAGTGCACTCTGGATAACGACCTTAAACTCCACAGTAAGCAGAGTACACAAGCTATAGGGGAATAGAGCACTGGATAGTCTGGATGCATGTTCTTTCCTTTTTTTGTCGAAACAATGAAGTGCCCAACTATTTGTTCTTTGTCCGAGTTTGCTCTCTTTAGCTACGCACAGGGGCGAAGAAATGAAAGATCTCATTTCGTGAAAATCACACTTCCGTACAATAGATATCACTTATAACTGATTTCTACTATCCACGTTTTTCCCAATTCCATTTTAGCACATAATTGTAGTCATCACTAAACACTTAAATAGAAATGAGACATTGAGCCCTCATAGATGGGTGAACCCTCTCATAGATATCAGGTTGCCCACATATATGGAGTGTCAAAAGAGAGATTGAGCCCAAGTGGTTCTTGAGATTGAATAGATAGGGCCCCACTAGTTGGTTAATTTGCCGCAGGAGAATTCACACAAAAAAGGCTAGGAATGACTTATTCTCAATGAAAAAAGTGCTGTCTGAACCAAACGTAAAGTTCGTTTTCATGAGACTGTTTTGTTCACGTAGTTCCATCTCGGCTTGGATTACATATCCATTTGCTCTGCTCTCGGCTGTTCCATGCTTCCTAGCAGTGACATGCATGGTCTCACTTGAAGCTTGACCATTGATCTTGAACAACATGGACACATGGTGCAGGTTTAGATCGATGACCGTTTATGCCATTGGAGTATTTGATAGTCCGCGTTAATGTGACCTAAAATTATTGTTTTTAATAAATGCAATAGGAGAGTTAGTATACAAAAAACACAATAGTTTCAAGTTGGGAAACCATAGGGCGAAACCCTCTTAATCGAACAATGGGCGGGTGAGCCCGCAGGCTCCAACGGCTGGGGCGGCTCGTCCCTCCCCGCCGCCCGGCAGCGCCCGCCCGACCTTGGTCGAATGCGGCGCCCGCTCTTGCCTCCGGTTTGTCCCTCCCCCCTTTCCCCCATCCCCCTCCCCGCTCCCGCGAAGAGGATTCGTCGTCGGCGCCGCTCCCCTCCACCCGACTTGGCGCGTCCCATGGTGGGTGTCCGCCGCCGCTTCGGTCGGGAGGTCGCCGGATCCGGCCATGGCGACTCGGATCCGCGGCCGAGGGCCGGCCTATTTCGCGACCTTGCATGCGCCTTGTGCTGCCTCGGTCGGCAAAGACAGGGGGCTTGTGCAGGCGCCACCGCCCGTCGGCGCCGGGCCACGCTTGTCGGCAATGTTGGGGCATGTGGCCTCACGCAATCCGTCGCGCCCCTAGTCTTCCGCCATCGGCTCCGACCCACCGCTTTTTGCAACACGTGGGAGCGTCTCGTTCGGTTGACCCAATGCTCGACGAGCTGCCTTCGGCGCCGCCGACTGTCTCTCGGCCGCTCCCGAGGCGGGCGATCTCACCTTGTAGGCGGGGGCTGAGATTGGGACGAGCGGCACCGCGCTCGGCAGCGGCGCATCACCCTCTCGCTTGCAGCGTTGGAGGACGCTGCCCGCTGCCGCCGTGTTCTCCGCCACCGCTCCCTACGCGCGCGCAACCGATCGGGCCCGGGGGGTAGTGCGGCAGCGCCCTCTGCTACTACGCGGCGCGAGCCCAACCGCCGCCTACTCGACGCTTGCGGACGAGACGGCGGCGTGCCCACCGCCACCCGGCTCGCTGCCACCTCGGCCACACCTCGGACAAAAACGACACCCGTTGCCACCGTGGTTGCGGTGGGAGGGCGGGACCGCCGACCAGCGCCCGGCGTCACGGCCTTCATCAAGTCCCTCCGCCTACCTCTTGAGGAGCCTTTAATCAAGACTCCACCGCGGCCGAGGCACGCTCGCACCATCGGTGAGGATTGGGTGCCTAGGCGCAATGACCGGTTTTGTGGCCAAGTCCGCCTTCCGCGACCAGCCCGGCCGGGCACGTCGCGTCCTCCTCGACAAATGGGAGGGCCGCCGGGGCGCCGTCGACCATCCCGCATCGCTCCATCGCGCCGGGTTCAATAGCCACTTCGCGGACGTCGTGGGGGGTCTCCTAAGTCTTGCGGACGTCTGGGAGATCTTCCCCATGCGCGGTTGTCGCTGGGCGAGGACGCTTGAGCGCCTCTAGTGCGTTCCCTGAGCGGATATCCCTTTCTTTGTCGCACAATTGTGTTTCTTCTTAATTTACGCCTATTTTGCTCCACCGTTTCGGTCGGTGCCTTGTGTTAGCTCACCATGAGATTTGACACAAGTCGTGTATGAACTTGCTAACTTCGTCTTAATGAAGTACTCTCTCCGTCCACGAATATAAGGCGCGATTTGACTTGGTGCGGTCTTCAAAAACATATTTTGACATATAATTTCTCTTATAATATATAGTTTATAGACATAAAGTTTGATCACTAGGAAGTATTTTTTAAATACAAATCTAATGGACCTACTTTTACAAATAAAACTTTTAATATAATTAGGCTAAATCTTAGTCAAACATAACAAAGTTTGAATTTTTAAGATACGTCTTGGCGCCTTATATTCGTGGAGGGAGGGAGTACGAGCTAAGCTCGTTTTGGAAAAAAAAGAAACAATAGTTTCAAGTTAGCTTTGAGGATAAAAAAATTTTTACATCCTCATGGTCACTGACAGTGTGATCAACTCTGAGAAGCACACAACAATTTACATCGAGTGGTGTCAGGACCTGACATCAACCTTGCTACCTTGGACTATATATATATCTTGTTTCAAAATTTAAATTAATATTTTATTGAGCAAAGAAGGAGCAAAACATAAAAAGTTTTGAGTATTCAGAAACACTAATAAATTAATTCAATCTTACTCTGTTATAGAGGCCCCAAAGCATCCTCGTGAGATACACTAGAGAAAAGACAAATTCTAAAAAAAACATAAAATACGGCTTAGAGCTTAGTAAGAGGCAGTAGGGCTCTCGGGAAAGAGGTGGTGGATGGCATGAAATGCAGTCACAAAATGTGTTCATGTCACATCACCTGCACACAACGTCGACAGTACATGTGAGGGTGGAGACAAGAATCCTTTTCTTGATTGTTTGCCTGATACTGGAGTGAGACAACGTCGACAGTGTTTGGGTTTGTTTCTCGATTGTTTGGCTGATTCTGAAGTGAGATAGGCATGCATACCGATACACACCAGGAGGTTGAGACAGTGACAGTGTGGCGTCTCTCTCTCTGATCCATTGATGGAGAACAAATCGATGTAACCTCTAGTGTGCATTTTTTCGCTAGACAAGAATGTGACAAATCCCTATCTCTGTCCCTGATCTTTATTTCTCTCTATAAATTAAAATACTGTGAAGGTCGTCGGCCCCCTCACACCTCGCCGCTCATTTAGTTCTCTCACTCGATCGAGCTACCGCAACGCAAGCTGGGAGAGAAGAAGGCCTTGCAGCTGTCGGCAGTGAAGCTATATCGCGAGCTCACCGCCGGTACGTAGGTGTTCGTCGCCGCCACGCCCGGCACTCATCTTCCTCGGCAGGCTGCAGCACCGAATCTACGAGAAGCACGAACGGTGAGCTTATTAGCTGCTATTGCCATTGGCGGAGCTTTTTTTCCCCACCTTTCTTAGAATGCCTCCAGACGAGCTCCGGCCGGCGTCCGAGGAGAACGCCGGCGGCCGGCGTACGTGACGCGCGCTCGGTAGCGCTGTAGCTCGCGCGGGACAAGCTGTGGCGGCGGCTTTATTTTTTCCAACCGCAAGTTTATTTGGGCCATCACACGCCAAACTGATATAGTAGCAGTTGGATTGGATCAGTCCTTGTAACCTCAAAATTCAGATGGATTTTAATGCATAACTAGCCGCGCCTATATCAATCTATATGCTTCTCGCACAAGCTAATATCTTAGAAGACATCAGCGTTAGACTTTTTAGTACTTGTACCTAACAAAAATTGGGCGTTGCTAATTTCTAAGCGCCTGAAATCTTCGATTCCTTCAGGCCACGAAGCTGAACCGGCCGTGTGAGCTTCTTCTCTCTTCACTGGACGGGCACGTGTGCGGTGGGACGCAGGTGCAGCGCGGAAGTCATCGCCTGATCATCGAAGCCTTTGCCTTTCAGCTGTAAGGTAGGAAATGTATAACAATTACTTTTATTAAATTAAATGTTTTTTCTCATTATTAATTTCCTACAATAAATAGGCATATATAATAAATAGTTTATAGTATCTATCTAGCTAGCCATGATAAATTTATAATGTACTGATATGTATGTTTTATCTGTATCCATAGTTCTTTATACATTAGTATATATATAGCACCTTTAAGCATCTTCAGTATGCATTTATTTGAACCCTTTAGCTTAGACTTTGGTGGCTTCAGTTGCAGTTCATACATTATGACATTGTGAATCTAAATTTTGATTTCCAAATGCTGGTTTTAATGATTGCCACAAACTTTTAATCCTCAAATTATGGTCGAAACTCTTGTTGTCACTATATCTTTTATTGACACTTTACTTTTTTTTTAAAAAAGGTCATAAAGCACAATTAAGTTCTACGATGTTAATATGTTATAAACAATGATTTAAAACATGCACCGTGTTGGTTAAGATCATTGGTAGAGCTTGAAATAAGATCAATATTTAAGTTTTACAATGACTATATTATTGTGAAGAATTCTCAAAGGCCAAGAAGATATAGTAACTTGTGGTTTGCAGTAACCTCACGACTTCATAAGGTTGAATCTTACATCAAAAAATATATCCATTTAGTCTTGGAGGGCAGATACACCAAGCTTTCTGTTTAGTACTGATGCAGAAAAAAATGTGATGCATGCATGTAGCGAGAGAGAGCACCGGGTAGTTATGCGTGAGAAGCAGCAGGCGTGAGCGCGCTCATGTGCTTCCTTGCCGCAGATGAATGCTTGTCGAGGGAGCTGAGGGGTCGGGGAAGACGAGCTACTAGGCACTGTCAGTTAAATGTATGCTCGCCTTGGTTCACTCGCCATGTCGATGTGCACAAGGACAGCGAGTGTACACGACGACGAGGTCGTTGATGATGTGCCCGATCGATATATATATGGTGGGCATTGTCCGGGGAGCTTGCCAACGTGCATCCCGGCGCTGAAAATGCCCCTGGCTCGACGAGACTCAGCCAGCAGCCCCGTCACTGACGGACTTGAGCAATGATGCTCGCCGGCGCCCTCTTGGATCCAACATACGCCGACGACGTAGGACGCGCGTACGTGCTTCAGCGCTTCGATCTGGAGGCAGGGGATCCGCCGGCCAGGTAGAAGCACACAGAGCGACGTCGACGCGTCCGGCCAGCCGTGGACGAGAGATCGCAGCGGTGGCGGGCCGGCGGCCATGCATAATACGTGATGGAATACAGTGCGCCACCATAAAAATATTTGCCCATGGATACCATTACTCAATAGTACGGCATAAAGCGACTTAACTGAAAATTTCATGGAAATGTGCTCCTACCTTTGGATTACAACTCAATTCTCTATGGAAAATGGTGAAATGTAGCAGTAGTGACTAGTGAAGTTAGTGATTAAATAACATCAACTTTCATTCGCTCTTTTTATTTCATATATGTAATGTATTTTAGTATAAAATAATAATCTAAACTAATAAAAATTGGGCATTGCTAATTTCTAATTAAGTGCCTGAAATCTTCGATTCCTTCAGGCGACGAAGCTGAACTGGCCGTGTGATCTTCTTCTCTCTTCACTGGACGGGCACGTGTGCGGTGGGACGCAGGTGCAGCGCGGAAGTCATCGCCTGATCATCCAAGCCTTTCAGCTGTAAGGTAGGAAATGTGTAATGATTACTTATATTAAATTAAATGTTTTTTTGTTATTATTAGTTCTGTACAATAAATTGGCATATATAATAAATATTTTATAGTATCTGTCTAGCTAGCCATGATAAATTTATAATGTACTAATATATGTATGTTTTTTTATCTGTATCCGTAGTTCTTTAGCATATATATATAGCACCTTTGCGCATCTTCAGTAGGAGTATGTATTTATTTGAACCCTTAGCTTAGACTTTGGTGGCTTCAGTTGCAGTCCATACCTTATGACATTGTGAATCTAAATTTTGATTTTCAAATGTTAGTTTTATTGATTGCCACAAACTTTTAGTCCTCAAATTATGCTCGAAACTCTTGTTGTCCCTATATCTTTTATTGATACTCTTACTATTTCTAATAAATAAATAATTTAGGTCACAAAGCATAGTTAAGTTCAACGGTGTTATAACAATGATTTAAAACATGCACCGTGTTGGTTAAGATCATTGGTAGAGCTTGAAATAAGATCAAAATTTAAGTTTTAAAACATGCACCGTCTTGTGGTTTGCACTAACCTCACGACTTCTCAAGATTGAATCAAAAAAATTGATATGTGTATTTCTATTAAAATGTATAAATATATCTGCAGTAATAAATTATTATATATAAATATAGCAGGTTACTATGAATTATCTTTCGTCATGGTAGAGTTGGGTAATTTAGGTTAAAAAATGTCATGCACAAAATTGAGTCAGATTTATTCAGATCGATCGAGTGTAGAGACGACACACTCCCTTTCCGTTTAGGTTTAGTCTTGGAGGGCAGATACACCAAGCTTTCTGTTTATAGCCATGCACAAAAAATGGTCATGCATGCATGTAGCGAGAGACCACCGGGTAGTTACGCGCCTCCCGGCCGCTTGCGTTGCGTGAGAACCAAGCAGAGCAGGCGTGAGCTCATGTGCTTCCTTGCCGCAGATCAATGCTTTTGCGCTTCACGCTTGTCGAGGGAAGACGAGCTACTGGCACTGTCAGTTAAATGCTCTTGGGCTCTCCGAGTGCACAAGGACAGCGAGTGTACACGACGACGAGGTCGATGATGTGCCCGATCGATATATATGGTGGGCATTGTCGTTGCCTATGTTGACGCCGGCCGGCTGGCCGGGGAGCTTGCCAACGTGCATGCCGGGGATCCGCCGGCCGGCCAGGTAGAAGCACACAGAGCGACGTCGACGCGTCCGGGTAGACACACCGAGTGCCGAGTGGTAGCTTAGCCGTGGACGAGAGATCGCAGCGGTGGCGGGCTGGCGGCCATACGTGATGAAGTGAAGACGCCCTTTATGGATGGAATACACAGTGCGCCACCACAAAATATTTGCCCATGGATATGCGAACACCATTACTCACTAGTACGGCATAAAGCGACTTATCTGAAAATTTTATTAAATCTCGTGTGCTGTACAATCATTCATGGAAATGTGCTCCTGCCTTTGGATTACAACTCAATTCTCTATGGAAAATGCTGAAATGTAGCAGTAGTACTAGTGACCAGTGAAGCTAGTGGTCAAATAACATCAACTTTCATTCGCTCTTTTATTTCATATGTATTGTATTTTAGTATAGAATAATAATCTAAACTTTTTTGAAGTTGCATTGTCTCTGCAACCAGCAAAACCATTTTGTTCATTCTGACGATGGCATATATTTTTTTCTGGTCAGACTATGGACGCAGGAAGGATGCAAGTGCAACCTGCTGACGAGGGAATTTTTGTTCTCATCGTCAATGGATATAACGAATGGCCATGGTATTATCAATACATAACATCCCCGATGAATGTCCGCTACATCTATGCGGTTTTATTCCTTCTTGCCAACGCCGTGGCTTGGGGGTTCGTGGGAAGCGCTTGGGTAGCTGCGAGGATGACCTTGACTGCCCAGTGGAGGTCGTCCTTATTGTTAGCCTCACTTCATTTGTACGTATCTTGAACTTCTTTTACCATACGAAATATTATATTTTCATTTTTTTTGTGTTAATTATGTTGCCTTTAACTAACTGTCCACCAGTTGTTTTTCTCTTTTATGTCCATATCCACTGTGTACACGAGGAGTGTACATGACGGGAGGAACTCCTGGCATACTCAATGGTGGTTTACAAAGATGATACTTGCGGCGGGTTGCCTCACGATCTCCATATTGGCTCCGGCGGGCCTGATCGAAATCTATGGTTTGTTTATCTACCAAAAACTATCTTTACAAGCTTGTAATAAGTTGGAAATTCCACCATTTTTCTCATATGGTGCATGGTGTTTTTTTGGCTATATTATTTCAGGAGATTGGCACATCTAGGAGCTGGGTACGTCACATGTGTTTTTCAAGCATTATTTTGTTCAGATTCCTCCTTTCACTCACTAATATGTGGTTATTGTATATCTTATTTCTGGAATGGAGCAGGTTCTTTCTTTTTATTCAGATACAATGTGTAATCAGGTATATTACACGCTTGAACTCTAGATGGTGCCAAGCAAATATAGAAAACCAGTAAGTTTATTTTTTGCATATCTTACTCAACAAGCATGTTTTGTAACCTTTGATCGATTGTTTCCATTTGACCACCTTGGATTGACTTGCAGCTACCTTGAGGTGAAGATGGTCTCTATACTAGCGTACATTGCCTCTTTTATAGGGATCGCATATCTATTCTTCAAGTACTCGGCGGGTTGTTATGTGAACGTCGTGCTCATTATTTCTACATCGGTGTTTGTGTACCTCATGCCCCTAATATCACAGCTGACCATGGTAATTAAGTGCATACTTGCTTTAGATCATCAAAAGTTAAGAATTGGAGGAAAAAAGCAAGCTAGCGACATATATACTGAATATGCATGGTGAAATTTGTGACCCATTGTAGGCCAGGGGATGTTACATGGAGCCAGGCCTGATGGGGGTATACATTGTGTTCCTCTGCTGGTCAGCAATTGAGAGGTAAAACATTTATACTTAATTATTCATGATTGAGAGGCGGCTGCCTGCTATTACTAGATTGTTTGAGGTCAATTTATATATGACACAACTAAATTCCTTATTTTTCTTTGGCTGAAATTTTGCCTCAAAAGTGAGCCAGACACAAGCTGCAACAAGAAAGGAAAATCTGGTACAAGTGAAATTTGGAAAATAATTGTAAGTACACTCCTAATCATGCCATGGTTCTTATCTACAATGATATTCCATCAAATATTTCATTAATATTTCAACATTGGCAGAGTTTTGTTGTCGAACTGTTCAGCATTGTTGTAGCAACTTTTTCGACTGGCAGTGCTGACTATAGAAGTATACAGGTATATTCTTCAGTCCAACTAAACAAACCATCAATATGTGTAATGTGTGTTGCCCCCAATTAAATAAACCATTGCTTGAATGTTTGCAGTTTAAGAATGTAGAGTCCGAAAATGACATACCATATAGGTATGGCTTTTTCCATTGTGACTTCGCTCTAGGTTCCATGTATTTTGGCGTGTTGTTTCTCAACTGGGACATATATCATGTATCAAAAAAGTAAGTTGATACATATATATCTGATCAGAAGTAAATAGGTTGAAATAAAATGTTGTTTTTGTTCTTGGCTGCAAGTTTCATAGTTTGCATTTCACCTCAGGTGGAGTGTGGATGTCAATTGGCTCGGCATGGGGATACACATTGCCAACGAGGTGCTAGCAGTATTTTTCTTCGGTAAGTGATGAGATCAAACCCTCAGCCTCATTGAGCTTAACACAAGTGTCAAAACGTTGGCCACAACAAGCATGCTGTTTCGTATGAATTTCTACTTTATCTTTACACAAAAAATGTATATATTATTTCATACTTACTTATATTAATATATGAATTATGGTATCTGCAGTAGCAATAGTTCTTTCAAGAATATATGGAACAGATGGGCTCCGGCAGTTCCTTGGGGACTTGTTTGGAATAGGCAACCAGCAACATGCTACAGAGACGGACACTACACAACCACCTGCTTTGTTACCACCAACAACAGAGCAACATGGTGAACAATCTCATGCCACAGAGACGGATAGTGGACGGACGCCTTCTTCATTACAACCAACGACCACAGAGCTCCACATTGACGTCTCAAGCAGAAATGACACTAGACCCACTAGACCAGCCCCCTTTTTTTCCTTTATTGAGTAACATTAGACCAGCCCCTTAAACATCTGTATTCAAAATTGAAGAGATACAAGATGATACCCCACGCATTGCTACAGGAACCTTGTATTAGCATTGTATGGCATCAAGGTGAAAAAGGATGACATGTAGTGAGAGACAATGTAAACTTGAAAAATTACTGATCATTTGGAAAATACACACAGTTGGTTTATAAAACATAACATCTTATAACTGCTGATAAATTGACAGTTGAAATTGTATATAATACATAACTACTAGGCATTATTTATGCTAATTAACTATATATGAGAGGGGGAGAGAGAGAGAGAGAGTATTACTATACAAAATATTTGGTATATTGAGTGCGACCACATGCCACCATTGCTGGAGGCGCGACCATTACCGAGCGCCTAAAGCGCTCAGAAGGGCAGATAGCCCTCGGTAGAGATTCTACCGAGCGTAGCTCTCGAGATAAGTATATCGGTGAAACATTGGATGGGAAAAACTTTTTACCGAGAGCTCAAATGGGAGCGCTCGGTAGAGCCTTTTACCCACCCCCCCCCCTCTCGCCAAAGCGAGTGGACGCCGACAAAGCGTTTGCCTCCGTCGGCGTCCACTTCAATGAGAGCCACCCTCTCGACAAACCGTCGACGTCCACTTCACCGAGAGCCCCCCCACCCTCACTCGATGAATTTGTAGTTTACCGAGTGCCTTGTCTCAGCGGCTCTCGGTGAATCCTAAATTCAAAACTGTTAAAAACATTTTGGTGAATTTCTCTACCGAGCCCCTCTCGCCAAGCGAGTGGGCGTCGATGGCGTTTGCCTCCGTTGACGTCCACTTCACCAAGAACCCCCTCTCCCCAAAGCAAAGTGGACGCCGACAAGCCGTCGACGCCCACTTCACCGAAAGAGCCCCCTCTCACTCTCGCCAAAGCAAAGTGGACGTCGACGGGCCGTTGACGTCCACTTCACCGAGAACCCCTACCACCACCACCCCTACTTGGTGAATTTGTAGTTTACCAAGTGCCCCGTCCCGCACGACTCTCGATGAATGCTAAATTCAAAAACTATTAAAAACATTTTGGTGAATTTCTCTACCGAGCGCCATGACTGCAAGGCTCTCAAGAAATTGACCATAAGTTTGCCGAGAGCCCTAGACCGAGCGCTTAGCCAAATACACTTGGTAGATCCGGGTAACTCAAGTTACTAGAGCTCTATTTTCCCAGCTTTACCCCTTTACCAAGAGCAACCACTACTACAGATTCGCTCATCACTACCGCCGGCATCACTACCGGAATTTAGTCCACTGGTAGTGTTGAAGCGCCGCCAGCAGATGATGAACCGTCCAGGCAAGCAAGAAATCAAAATTCCACGGACTCGACCAATACCGGCGGTGAAGATTTATATCTCTGGGTGATTATTATGCCCCTAAGCGGTGACCGATGGACTCATATGACTGCGGGTGCAAATAAGAACCGACAGCGATCTCTCTACATGCACCGTCGGTTGTTGTCACTGAAAACTATGGTGTGACCGATCCGGTAGTGCTATGCCTGTTCACTCTCGGTTTTAAGAAATTGCCGTAGAGTGATAAGTCTGCGAACTCAAAAGGTGACAGGAGTGTTCTCTCCTTCCTACTGCACCATCCCAAGAACAGGCGCTCGTTTAGACCCTCCCTCCGGTGTTGCGACTGTTCTAATCCATGAATGAATCACTTGTATTTGAAGAATGGCTTGACGGTTTTTGGTTTAACGTTAGTAATAATCATTTGCTCCTTTGATTTTATTCCCTAATTACCTTTGTTTTGATGGGTACATCCCTTGATTCTTGTTCTTGTTCGTTCTACATTCTAGAGCTGCGAGCTCCAATTGAACTTAATTTACGCTAGGCTTTCAAGCAATTTGTGGAGAATCCATCATCTATAAGGTTGGTCATCTAATTAATTACACCCTTTTCCTGTGGTGCTATAATTATTTCTTGTTAGTATGTGAGTCGTGATTTTACAATTTTGCCGACCAAAATAGTCCATGTGTCACCTACTAGCCATATTTTTCGAGCTGAATTGATCAAGTCTTCAATTTCACTTTTTTTGTAGAGATGGATCGAGAGTGGATGTATGGGTCCCATTCAAACCGAGGGTTCATTCATGGAGTCTCCCGTTTACGTGTGTTTCGAGCTCGTCTTTGGGGTTGGGAAGTATGTTTTTTGCACATGCTTGGATTGCAATAATCAACAAAAATATGCTAACAAAGAGTTTATCCGGAACCACTTGAATACACGGGGGTTCATGCCAGGGTATAGCATATGGACCGAGCATGGTGAGATTGGTTTGAATGTTTTAAGCGGGGAAAACAATGATGATCAGGCCATTCCTGCTGTGCACGAGGAAAACAATGATGATCGAGGAAAACAACGACGTAGCCATGCACGAGCAGCATGAGGGCACTACTTGCTTAGTGATACTCTTGCCGATGACAACGACGAAGAGGATGGCATTTCTTTGTTGCTATGTAATGCAGAGACCAGATTTCTTACTCCCAAACAAATTTGAAAAAGCTAGAGAAAATGAGGCAAGATGGAAAAACGCCATTGTACAAGGATTGTGAAGTGAGCAAACCGGAGGCCAACATATTGCTGTTAGGCTGCAAATCGATAGAAGGGGTGAGCGACAAAGGCTTCAATTTCTTGTTAAGTGTAATCAGAAATTGCTCCCAAAAGACAATGAGTTGGCGAGAAAGACATACCGAGGCCAAGCGGATGATCCGCCCCCCCTCGGCCTCGAGGTCGAAAAAATCCACGCATGTGTCAATGATTGTATATCGTACCATGCAACAAAATACGAAAAAGTTGGATGCATGCCCCAAGTGTAAACAACCACGCTACAACCACGCTCTTTGTTAAAGTCGTTTGGTATTTCCCAATACCCCAAGTGTAAACAACCACGCTGCATGTGTTAAGTCAGCCAAGCTGTTGCGCTTGCATGGTGAAGAGCGTCTGAAAGACACCAAGATGAGGCACCCAGCCGACGGGCGTGACTGGAGGACTATCAATACTATATTCTACAAGGAGCTCGGTGGAGAGGTAAGACACCTTTGGTTTGGTTTGAGCACAGATAGGATGAATCCTTTCGACCAGGTTAGGACCAACCATAGCAAATGGCCAGTGACACTGTGTATATATACAATCTTCCGCCACACCTCTGTATGAAGTGTTCGTTCATCCAAATGTCACTACTGATCCAAGGTCCAAGGCAGCCAGGGAATGACATAGACACGCTTCTAGAACCAGTGATCGATGAATTGGTAGAGATGTTCAGTACAGGTGTGAAGGATGTTCGGGACGAGTACAAAAAGGAACATGTCACGGTCAAGGGAATACTAATCGCTACAATCACAGACTTGTCAGGCCGAGGTTGCTTATCTGGAGAAAAGACAAAAGGCTATACTGGATGTGTTGAGTGCTTGGATGAAACACATGCGGTACATCTACCGGGCAACAATAAAATGGTTTCTATGAGAAACTGTAGGTTCCTATCAGAGGGACACGCATACCAAAGGAACAAAAGAACTTTCACGGAATATGAAGATGAGAGGGATCTAGATTATCGAGGCGGGAAAGCGATGCTTCGAGAACTAGACAAACTGAATTTTGTCCTTAGGAAGGGGAGGGGGTAGTAGCAGTACCTGAAGGGAGTATCTAGAAGAAAAAAATCGCTTTTTTGAAAACTACCTTACTGGCTACTATTGAGGGTACGCCACTGTCTTGATCACATGCACCTTACTAAAAATGTATGCTTTGGCACCCTAAACCATTTGATGAACATCGGGGGGACCTCGAAGGAGTCGGTAGCCACACAGGAATACATGGAGCACTTGGGAATCATGAAGGATCTGCATCCAGTGCGGCTAGAGAATGATCAGGTTCACCTTCCGCCTGCGACATGGACCTTGAACGGGGCAGCAAAGAAAAAGTTTATCTCCTTCTTCAATGAACTCAAACTCCCAACAGGCTACTATGGTAACCTGAAGAGGCTAGTGAACATGAAAGAACTGAAGTTCAACTATGGCTGCATGAAGGCCCATGATTGTCATGTCATTATGACTCAACCGCAAGAGGAGCTAGCCAAATTCATCATATATGAGGTATTGTCAAAAGCAGGACGATTTTCTATTGCAAAGGTCGTGTTGTTTGCTTTGATAATACACCGAAGAATTGGAAAGACTACTGTAGTTTGTTGTTGATGTTGTGAGAGATCCCGAACATGTGAGCTACTCGATGCCTTGGCTGCCGACCAAGACCCTCGTGGATCTAAACTTGTGAGCTATTGTAACAGTTAGACTACTTGGTCATTGACCAAAACCCCGTGATGTGGACATGTGATTATGATAATGTTTTGTTGATAAAACCGACATTATACATTGCTGTAATTACTGTCATTCTAATTTTTTAACGCCGCACTACTACGAAATGATATTCCGTGGGCGCACTTTTTGATTTTCCGTGGCGGACATTAAAACCGCCACGCCAGCTAGGGTCACGCAATGGCGGGCAAATGTCCGCCACGCAAAATCGATTAACGCGGGCGGACTTTTAACAATGCCCGCCACGCAAAATAGAGATTAACTCGTGGCGGTCTTCTTACAATGCCCGCCATGGTAAATAAAAAAAAAAAATAAAAATCCAATCTGAAACCCTAACGGGCTTTTGGCGTACCCGGGCTGCCAGCCGTTTAGGGTTTTCTGGCCGCCATTCACTCCCACGCCGGAGGGAGGGAGCGCCGGATCCGCTGCGACCGCCGCGGAGGGCAACCGCCGGAGGAGGACGAGCGCCGGAGGACGAAGCGCCGGGCGGGGCTGACGCTAAGCCCGCCGAGCACGCCGCCGCAGGCCAGTCCCGCCCGCCGCCGCCGTACCACCACGCCGCCACGTTCACTCCACGCCCTGCAGCGCCGCCCAGCGCCCGCTGCGGGCCACGTCTTCGCCACGCCCGCTGCGCCGAGGTCCGCGCACCGCGGCCGCGCCTTGCGCCGCGCCCGATCCAGCGCCTGCCCGAAGCCGCTCGCGTGCCCAAGGCCTGCCGCTTGCCGATCCACGCCCGCCGCGCTGCTGGGACCCGTGGCGCTGCCGGCCGCCGGAGATCCAGCCGCCGCGCCCCCATGGGGAATGGGAGGGGCGTGTCGGGAAGGAGCGAGAGATAGGGAGGGGCGGCGCCGGGAGGAGGTGGGGAATGGGAGGTGTCGGGCTCGGGAGAGGAAGTGTCGGCACACGGGGATCGAACGAGAGAGGGGGAAGTGAGAGAGAAAGTTAGGTTAGGTTGTGGGAGTGAGTGTCTCTTTTATACGGTTATGGTGGTAGTGGGCTCGTTTGGGCCATGATTAATCATGGCGGGTTTTTACAATGTCCGCCACCGTTAATCGATTCACCGTGGCGGACTTTTAACAATGCCCGCCACGGTTAATAAGGGATTAACCATGGCGGTTATTTTTACAATGTCCGCCACGGTTAATTGTCCGCACCGTTAATCGATTCACCGTGGGCGGACTTTTTGTCAATGCCCGCCACGGTTAATAGGGATTAACCATGGCGGTTATTTTAAATGTCCGCCACGGTTAATCGATTAACCGTGGCGGTTTTTCCTTCCGCCGGGGGCTGCGGGCCACCTATTTTCCGTGGCGGTTTTGAAAATGACCGCTACGGAAAATGATTTCTAAACACCATGCAAGTTCAATTCCGTAGTAGTGCTGCCGGTTATTACAAACCGGCACTGTTGGCATAGCAATCACTGCCGGACGTCCAAAAAAACGGTAGTGCCACTATCTACAACACGGTAGGTTTCGAAAAAAACCTGGCGGTGTTGGCATAACAAACACTTTCGGTTGCAAATGTAACCGGCAGTGTGATCGTAAACATCTCTGTCGGTTGACGCACAGCCGATAGTGTTCTTTACTATGGTACTGCCGGTTTCGATACACAACCGAAAGTGTTTTGTTCCTCAACACTACCGGCTCCGTTGCAAACCGGTAGTGTTATTTGAAAGTCAATCTTTCGGGTCGTATGGACACCCGACAGTGTTGCCTCAAATCACCGCCGGTGTTTTTGACTCGGTAGTGTTTCTAACCCCACATCACTACCGCTATGGTTCTGCCGGTTCAGTTTTCGACAGTGAAGGGGGGTTGGAGCCCGGTAGTGAAGAGCGATTTTGTACGTAGTAGTGTTACGTATTAGCACATGAGTTTGTTAATATAGATAATTCAGAAGATGACTATTTCTTTTTTTTTTTTGAGATTACACAGTACAACGCAGACGCTCATCACGCTATTTCTAAAGAGCATGCAAGGCAAGGTTGCATGTTCTCCATGCATAACACATGCTTGCATGCCACTTCTGTGGTCTTAGACTCTTAGTGACGCCACCCTCCTAGCTAATTGTATCTAGACCTATCGTCTTGAGAAGTAGATCTTTAATTCGTTCCTTGAATACATAGATGCATGTGGCTGATCCTCAGACCATTTTCTGCCAACAATTTTGGTCTACTAGTAACTAATCTGTTAGTTGAAGTTGAATAGTCCAACATGTACTTGTGTGGTTGTATCGTATTGTATATTTCTATTATTAGTGCCTGAGCTCTCTATATATATGCAAAACTTGTATGTGCAAAGAGCATTGTGAGCTCTTCACTTCCAACAACATATATCCTACACATCTTAAGTTTAATCGTCATGGATGGACGATATGTTATTTTGTGTTTCTTGCTAGTACTTGTCTTAAATGGAGATCCTACTTATGCAGGTTTTTTTCCTATATTCGTCCTTTGTTACCTATTTAATGTATATATTTGATGACATCATAATGCATTATATGTTCTTTTTATTCAAACTGGTTGTTCCAATTTTGCTTTGATTCTATTCATTCATTTATCATCCTTTACAAGAAACTCAATGCTGGATATTTATTCTAATTTGATGGTCATTCTACTATAATGGATATCAAGTGAGATTATATACTAATGGTGGTTATATTTCTTGTAGAAACTTGTTGGCAGTATACTAAAACCCATCCATTCTGTTTTAAGGCTCTGTGCAAGGCAAATTGCTTTTTGGAGAGCAAATACCAGCGTGTCGATAGTGTGGGAGGATACTTTTGTTCAGGACATGGAATTTATGGCTTGTGCATTTGTCATTTCTGCAAACATTAGTTATGTCACAGTAGAAGCCAAGATACCCCTTATATGGTATAATCTATCGCCAAGACATGTCTGGATAATAATTATAGTGTTATGTTAACTAGTTAGCTAGCTTTCTTCTAGGAAAGATGCTACTAGTTAGCTCTAGTTGTTATTTTTTTTTCTAGATTTACCATCTTTGTATGCTTTGGTGGTTCATTCCCTCAAGGAATACTTGTTTTAGTAGCCAACATTTTACTAATATATTGTGTTCCCTCTTTAGGAAGTTTGTAAGCCTTTTTCGGCTTGTTGTTTTTTTTTTTTTTGTAAGCCTTAATTTATTTGAAATTAATGTGTGCGATTTTCCTCCATTTGAACTATATATAGAGGAGTTTGTATATTTTAATATGTTCATCAAAATCCTTAGTTGCAACGATATATATAATTCATCCGTTCGAAATTATAAGTTGCTTTAATAGTTTTTTTTGGTACATAATGTATGAAAAAGAAAGTTAAAGCGTGGCTTATGTATCTGACCCATCTCCACTCAATAATACATAATTAATCTCTATATTCCTATCTTCATCCTTTTTTTTTTTTGTAAAAACAAAAAAGAAACTATGCTGGTTCTCTCAACCGTTTATTCACATTACTACATCTAATATCTAGGACGCATGTGCGGCTGTGCCGTATTTGTGCGATACACCATCCAACATTCCAAAACTCTGGTTTCTCTGCCTTCATCGGTGCTCACACGTACCTCACACCTGGTTTTTTCTTGTCTTCGAGCCAGGCAGAAGATGGATGCTGGTGGCCTGGCCTAGTAGAGAGCAACTCCGATCCGATCGACACGGATCTAGATGTCACCTTTTTTTGAAGTTAAGAACTGCTGATGTATATATATATATATATAGTTCGCATGAACCCAACCGTACGTTCGGTTCGACGTGACTTTCGTTCCTAATGGTTGGTCCACGACGTTAATGGGTAACTGCTACGCGTGGCAATGGCAGCCTTGTTGATGACCGCATGCCATGCCGATTAAGGTGTTTGCGTGCGTTGAACGCGTGGCGTCCCATACCAACAGCTAGCTAGCAGACGAGTTTCTTGCGTTGTAGGATCATACGGCTATGGTGAACTTTGTAGTATTAACTTGTGTGGCAGAGCGACCAATAGAAAATCTATATCTATATCTATATCTATATCTATACTACTAATAATCTATATATACTACTAATAAAGAGAGGAAATTTCTTGACCAACAAAATTTCCGTCTGCCCTGTCCGGTTTGTCTGTCCTGTTATTTTACTACCGCTCAAATCCATCACGGCAGGAGATCGGTCTGTTGGGAAATCACGGCTTGTCTGCCATCCGAGATGGATGCCCTGAAAACAGTCCAGCACGATCACGGCTACCTAGCGAAAGAATCCATGATGTGTACGAACCAGGCTGTCTGCCATCCGAGATGGACGCTCTGAAAACAGTCCAGCGCGATCACGGCCACCTAGCGAAAGAATCCATGATGTGTACGAACCAGGCTGGCGGCGGCGGCCGATCCTTTCCCTTTAGCCTTTAGCAGCGGTTACGAGGAACAAGCACACATACACATAGCTCACATCTGAAACCAAGTTAACGTGGTAGATCTCTTTAACTCTCTCAGCAATCAGCACTTGACCGCCGGCCGCCGGCGCCCTTCATGTCCTCTCTACCATGGGTCAAATCAAGGGACAAGGAAACGGTCGTGATGCTGGCTTGCGCCGCCATGGCCCTGCTCGTGGTTTGTTTGCCTCATGGTGTCTATCGCGCGTGAACATCCGCCGAGGCAGCCAGATTACATGGTGTCCTTCACCGGCATCGACGGCCTGAACCTGGAGGCCACGAGCGGCGATGCGGTGGCATGCTGTCGCTGGTGTTCAACTCCACGGTCCGCATCTACACCCGGCAATGGCTACACGTGGGACAGGCGTGCATCTGGCGGCTATCCACGACTGTGGTGTGGTACGGCGACGCGTTCCTAGGCAAGTGATCTGTGATGCGCCGAGGAGGAGGTGCAGGAGCGTGCGGCCACATGGCGTGGGGAGACCACATGGTGTTGCCGCGGTTCCTGCAGGAACGCCTGAGCCCCGAGCGGGAGCGAGGGGTGAGGGCCGTGAGGCGTTGTTGGACGTATAGGTGAACATGCCGGCGGAGGTCTGCTCCCAGTGCTGCAAGAAGGTGCTTTATCTGCAGCAGGGTCAAGATCGTAGGGAGATCTCCGTCTCCGTGCCGAGAGAAGTGGATGCGGCCAATGCCAGCCGCAGGATCCACATCAACCAATTAAAAGTTTAAAACATACTAGAGGGTAAGTATATTTGCAGATAATTCATTCAATTCGCGGTGCCAAGTATGTGCATGCAATTCTTCACTTGTGTCTATATAAAACTACGAATTTAATTAGGTCAACCTGGTTTGTCAGTTACTGTCTTTGTTTCCATTAACGAGCTCATTCGTTTGTGACTGGTTTAGCAACCACTCAAAACAACAAAAAAAGTATCACCTATACAAATTTAAATTGTTGCATTCGTTGTGGCTATGGAGCAAGCTCAAGTGAACAAGTTTCAAACGAACAAGTCGGACTTTTTGTAGCATTTTTTTGTCTCCCGTTGCAACGCACGGGCATATTTGCTAGTAAATATAATAATGTGGCAAAATAATGATGTGTTTATATATACTAGCTGTGGAACAATAGAAAAATTTGAAGTTAATTATAATCTCTCTTCAAAAACATCTGATCTGTACGTGCTCTCTCAATGGACCAAGATGAGAATTGCACATATAAACACTGATCTGTACGTGCTCTCTCAATGGACCCAAGATGAGAATTGCACATATAAACACTTGAGCCTTGCATGCAATCAACTGTTGGTTGTCCGACAATAAGTGTCGCCGCTGGGCTTCGCCACATTGCTTGGACCTTGCAAGTATGGATGGGCTGTCCTCATTTTGATGGGCTGTTTTGAGAAAATTCCTTGAGAAAAAGATTGTGAGCCCAACATGGCACTGATAGGCACGAGTAGTTCGGGTCCATGGACCGACGTTGCCATATCGCTGCTGTCCTCCTCCCAAACTTTTCTCAAAACATTTCCCCAAACTCCGGTTGACGCACAAGACGTGTTCTTGCATTATTGTAACTGCCGTGCAGCGTACATGAAGGCCC
The DNA here is from genome assembly GCA_015847255.1 of Hyparrhenia diplandra. Taxonomy (NCBI): domain Eukaryota; kingdom Viridiplantae; phylum Streptophyta; class Magnoliopsida; order Poales; family Poaceae; genus Hyparrhenia; species Hyparrhenia diplandra. The sequence continues at coordinate 29,457 of JADLZK010008616.1, read as the reverse complement.
GGAGTGATTCTCCATCGACGCTGCAGGCGCAAGTAGTATAAGAATGAGGAGTCAACGAGAGAGACTATGAATCATTTTGAAACCAATTGTAACTAATTTCCTCTGTTCTAAACTCTGAACTCCTCTGAACCAATTCTACATTCGCTGATACAGCTTGTTGTTCTTCTCCGCTACCCTTACTCCTGCTTACACTTACACTTACCAAAAGATATTACTAATGCTAGACCCTCCAATATTACGACGACCATGTGTGCATGGCTCCATTGTCGTTGCTTGTACATGTAGGACCTGCTGATGATGTGGCGCAAGGAGGTCGCAAAGAATTCTCTAAGTGGGGGTGTTAGTGGGCTGTTGATGTGGCATAGCTATATGTCAAGAGAACTCTCCTAGTGGAGGTTATTATTTTTTATCACTTCTAAATGATTTTATAAAAAACTAAAATTTACTTGGATAGTTGGCTGAAGTCAAACACGTATGAAAATCAATTTTTTAAGGTCCACTGTCTTAAAACAAACCGCACCTGAAAGTCAATTTGTTGGGACGGTTTTAAAACTGTCACTGAAAATAGCTTTTACAATGGATGGATAGTATTAGTTTTGCTAACCAACTCTAAACTTTGTTTTGGACCATTAGCAAAAAAAACAAAGTGCATACGAGTGGTTCTCTCTCCTATGGCTGGTGGTTACTCAGGTATGGTACGATTGAAGATGAGCAACATCAGAGAAGGGAAAGATGCAGTAGCAGATGTGGGATCAGGATAATCTTTGCTTCTTTGGGATATGGACGATTTGTGAACAATTCCTGCCCAATTGCGTGTTGTTCACCGAGCCGCGGGGGTGCAGAGGAAGGTCTGAGACAACACAAGCTCCTATATACTGAGCTTCATTCGCCCCTGCTCGTGTGTGTCAACTTGGCAGCGAGGCGAGTTTGTATCAGAGTGCAGGTTCAATTCGTGTCACTGGCCTAACTGTTTGCTTCAGTTGGAATAGTTATGCATGATATGGGAGATTAAAACTCACAGGCAAAAGTTAATTGAGTGAAAAACAGAGAGTATTTGAACGGGCAGAAGACAATGATTCCTCCCTTTTTATTTATTATTACAATCATCACCACCCTTCATCTATTTTGCCCCATCGCCTTCTTGGCAATATAGGTGCTTGAGGCTCTGATGTATTGAAGGGGATGTCGACGACGACGAGGATAAAGGTGGATGTGCATTGTCATCCATCTGACTTTGAACCGGCTCTGTGCTAATAAGGGGTCCTCATGACGACTCATCATCATTGTTCGTCGGACTTCCATCACGTCTTGCGGTAGGGGATTGTTGTGGTGGCCCCTTGTTTCCAAAGAACTTTCCAAGCAGCTGTTGGAGCCAACCAACAACTCCATAAAACCTAGCAAGGATTACCACCACTGCATGCACAAACATTCATCCATCGGTTGATATCTAACTTTTCTTGGTAGGAAAGATAAAGTAAAAATTTGAAACAAATCTGTGCATGCTAGATGCATGCTATGGGTGACACTTGCGACAAGCTCAGAAAAGTTGATGGTTTTAGTCATATTTCACTCACCAAAGAATATTACTGGTAGTCCTTCATTAACTAAGTGGATGATGGTACTTGTCCAACCGACATCCATGCACCACCTAATGCAAAATTCAAAATATCAAACTTAATTGCAGCCAAGAACAAATTAGCAACGTGCCTCAAAATTCAAAAATAATGGAGAGTTAGTTGTGTCATATAGAAAACTGACACAATCTAATAGGCAGCCAAATCAATCATGCAACATACTGTAACTAAGAATGAATATTTTACCTTTTAAGTGCCGACCAACAAAAGAATATTCCATTAGCAGTGGCTCCATGTAAAATCCCTTGGCCTAATTTAGGAGTACAAATGGGTTACAAATTCACCATGCATATTCATTATATATATGTCACGAGAACTGTAGTCGTTCTTAATGTTTCATGATCTAATAGTGTTTACTTAATACCTTGGTCGTTAACTATGTGGATGATGGTACTTGTCCAACCGACATCCATGCTCCACCTAATGCAAAATTCAAAATATCAAACTTAACTGCAGCCAAGAACAAATTAGCAACATGCTACTTGAATTTAATCGATGTATGGTGTCAGGTTTATGTCTTAACTTACTTTCTTAATACATGATGTGTGTCCCATCCGAGAAACAACATGCCATAATACATGGAGCCCGTAGCAAAGACAAAATGGAAAAAACCATACCAATATGGTACGTCATTTTCCGACTTTACTACGTTGGTGATCGAACTGCAAGCATTCAAGCCATATTTAGTTTAAATGGTGCAAAGGCAAATCAATTGTCTACATGATTTGATGATTTGTTTAGTGTGAGAGAACAACATATGTTGAGCAACGTAGTCAGATGGAAAAGAATAAACAAAGGGCATGCATATGTTGAGCAAGACAAGTTCATCCGTGTGTCGTACCTTATCACACTGATCAGCTGAATAATAAAAATAGCCTGCTCAATTCCAAAAACAAGATACAGAATTAGCACCACATGTTAATTAGTGACTCAAAAATACGAATAAAAAGAAATGCTTGAATAACTTATGTGGCGTACCCTGCTCCAAAAGGTGCCATTTTCCCTGTAAATATTTCAGCTAGCCAATGCAAAAATGTCATCCCGTCAACAACAGTAGGTGGTGTGAAACTTTTTAGCTTACAAGTTGTAAGGTAGATAGTAGATCAACTGACCGTAGAGTTGGAGAAAGTAGTCTGGTACCAATATAGGAGTGATGTAGCAAACCAGCAGAAGCATAATCTTTGCTGGCCATCGCCCAGAATGCCAAGAGCTTCGACAGTCATGTATCGTCTTAGTGTATAAAGTCGAGATGCCCGTAATTGAAAAAAAGAGCTGAAGGAAATTTTGTCAAGGCTAACATATATATAAAGTAATGAAAACCAAATTAAATGTTATAAAAGTTTTTAGGATACAAAGTTAGCGAAGCTAATCATCAGAACAGCTTCACTTGCAAGGCAGTCATGGTTGCCGTGACAGCCACTGAGGCGTTTTACGTCGAAGAATGCTGTGGGGTTTTCTCTTAACACCCATGCGCCGATAAGAAATATCACCGTATAGATATAACGGGCATCCGTAAGACCTGGGTGTTGACACAAGGACCATGGTGCACATATGCGGCCACTGCCATTCCTATCATCCCTTGTCATGCCTGCGTCCATAGTCTAAGAAAACAATACACATGTGACGGGGGTGAATAAAAAAAATATACTTCATATGTACGGTTTTTAACTTGTGAAAGTACGTAGCTTGAAGTGACATAAGTAAACATTAGGAGAGCTCCTCCACTTTGTTCATGAATTGGTCAAAACTGTAAAATGTTGAGTTGTTTGTATTGTCTCTCGTAACTAAGTTGTTATTACTGAATAATTTTGACATGATTATGAGTGTACTTACAATGATCGTTATCCAATTTGCACCTGAACTGGTGTTTTCTTTCTTGTAGCAGCTTGTCCCGGACTTGCTATATATTGAGGCAAAATTTCAAATCCAGAGGAAATAACAGAGAGTTGCATTGTGCATATAGAAAACTGACACGATCTAATAGGCAGCCAAATCAATCATGCAACATATAACTAAGAATGAATATTTTACCTTTTAATTGCCGACCAACAAAGGAATGCAATGTATACCCCCATCATTAGCAGTGGCTCCATGTAAAATCCCTTGGCCTAATAAAAAGAAGTTCTGATATATTTAGGAGTACAATGTGTAACTATTGTAACACCCATTTCTACTATTATGAAAACAAATAAAAATAGTCCTCTAAATTTGCATCTAAAATACTCATTTTTTTTTTGCCATTGTAGGTGATTCCTTTAATTAATTTCCTGTAGGAGCTATGGTCCCTCCAATTCCCTCAAAAAAAAAAAAAAAGAACCGCCTCTACGATATGAGAGACAATGCAAAGTAACTCCTAAATATATTTTAAAAGATTTCAGGTTTAGTATTACGAAAGATAATATAAAGTAATCATTTCATTTGAATATATAATAATTAACCCACCAATGGTATTGTATAAATTTAACTACACAGTCCTGAAATCTATGTCTACATACCAATGTAAACTATATATTATCATGGTAAATATATATTTCAACAAACATAAATTTGTTTTATATGTTGCAACTAATTACAAACTTGTACCATGGTTCATAGCTAAACTAAAAGGAAGCATAAAAACTATATTCTACCATGTGGACTAGGCAAACACGGGCAGATCGAGTATGGCGAATATGATACTCGTCATACTACCTTGGAATTTATCGCAAAAAAAAAAAAAAAAAAAAAAAAAAAAAAACTACCTTGGAATTCTCTATGATTCTCCTCTATGAATCACCCTCTGCTATGAATGACACATCTAGCTAGCTAGGGACATATGAATTCTGCAGCTCTCAAGTGACAACCAGAGTCAGACCAAAAAGTACCTCTTCTTTGGTTGTTGTGCTCTCTTTTTGCTTCATCATATATATAAACCATGCAGCTACTGCAGCCTGCGGCATTGAGAGTGAGGGAGAGTCTTGTGGCCTGTGGTGGATGCTGGAAGAGCTTTGCAGGTGGCGCAGCGTGAAGATACATGCCATATCTTAATTTTCGAGCAATTCTCATCCTGAAATCACTCCCTACCCGGCCATGAAGGTTGTGCGTGTATGCATTGCAAGAAGCTAGCCAAGGTGTTGGCCGCCTTATATAGATCGATCGATTTGCCCGCGCTGGGAGGCTCTACACGTACATCCAGCCGTACATCATGCGGACGACGCCGGCCTCTCGCAGTGAGAGATGCATGTGAGATGCGGCAGTAGGAATCTCTCTCTTGACCCATAACTGCACAAATCGTGGCTTTGTCAGCATCAGTTACAGGTTTCGGTCACTCCATCTCGCTCAGTCGTGTACATGTGCTCCTCCTGCGTGCTGGCCGGTTAGCATCAGTTACAGGTTTTAATTGGTCACCCCATCTCGCTCATATATGCAGGCGTGCAACGGCAACACCGTCGTGTCGATCCACCTTTCTCTTTCTATTACGAGCACACGACGTCTAGTCATGCTGTTGGCAGGCAGCGGCCGGCCGGCCGTGTGTTTGTGTGTGCTGCTCTTGCGCTGCGTTGGTACGGTGCCCCTTTTAACTCCACCGGGCGGCCTGGCCTGGCAGATTGCATTGCATTGTTGTGGAACCTGTCAATTTGGATGCCGCCATGACAATTTAATTTGTTGGCTGTTAGCAATTATAGTGGGTGACTACGCGGGTTTAAAGTCAATTGTATGAAAGTGATTCCACCCAAGTTTTTAATAGCGGGCTATGCAAAATAGTGGTGGCCTTTCTCCAGCAGCTAAAAAGCTATAGCGGCACTATGTCAGATAACGTTTTTTTACAAAAAAAACATGAAAACCCCAGTAATTTGATTGTAAAAACATGGCAAATTTGAAATTTGAAGAACATAAATATGTTTCTAAGGTTCCACAAGTCTAGATAACATTACGATATGACATTACAACATGGCTCACGAAAGTTTAATTGTCTCAAATACTAATTACATTGAGTTGGGTTCTCAGACGGACTGAGAAGATTGATCACTTCTAGTATCACAACATGAAGCTGCTACCATCTCAGGCAGAGATTGTTTGCCATCATTAATATCAGTGATCTTCTTCACCCTCTTATTAATCCTAGGGCGCACAACTCTCTTCCTTTTACCATGTTCTGGTTCTGCTGGTGCAACCTCTTGTTCATGCAAGCACCTTCAGCTAGGGGGCCTTTTGGTTCTTCTTGTTCATTATCTGCAGCAAGTGCATCTCCAGTGATAAATTCATTGTCATCATCTTCTAGAATATCTACAACTAGCTTCTCAATGGGGTCCTTTGTCTTGTTCTCTCTTTTATGCTTGAGTTAAATGATACATACACGAGGTCACTCATCCTGCCATGAAGCAATCTGCTCCTTAATTTTCTTTGAGTGAACCTGTGCAACCAATTGGAATTGCAACAAATCCAAAATAAATATCCATGCTAGAAACTGTTCAAATATTTGACTTGGATCCACCTCCCGACAATTGACTTGAAACCCATAGTCACCCAACCATAGCCTTTGTTTTTAGATAGCTCGGATCCACCTCACAAATCACACCGCCACCTCCAATATTTGGAAGAAATCTTTCAAATATGAAGTCTTAGCTCATTTTGTTAGAATCAAGCCTAGCCTCCATCACTCTATCTTGCTTTGGATTCAGTCTCTGTAATTAGTAGCTTCTTTTTAGTTTTGTTAGGTCTTTTTGTAGTGTTTGTTTTTTTCTTTTGTGCTTAACCTCTGGTTAGGCTTTGGTCTGCTTGTAAGTCTATGTTGTACTCTCTATTCATTCTATTTAATCTCTGTTGTCGGGGGCTTTTGCCCCACGGTTCTTGTTCAAGAAAAAAATATATTTGCTAGGTGTACCATTATAAAATCGTGTTCGCTAGAAGACACCGCACCCACTTTCATACAATTTAACTAATTGTTGGTCAAAATTTATAAAGTTTGAATTTTCATTTGATCTAATATGATTATCATTTTTGAATATGGAGGGGGCTTGTTACTTCGAAATTAAACCATGAGATGGTGAATGTGTAGTGAGCTACGAAGCAGTAGTCGCAGCCAAAAGGTGATAATGATGTGTATTACAAAGGGGAGGAGTCTAGAGACCCAATAATGTAATTAATTACTTTTGTCGTCACTTGCAAGCTGCCTTCGAAGTTCAGAAAGTGTGCACATGAAAGTATTTAGTTACTAATACCAACTGGTTGTATGACATTGGTGTACGATTTTATATCTATAATGTCAATTCCAAACATTCTGTCCACATAATCTAGTGCATATTTGACTACACAATCTCAAGACTTGTTAGGGAAATCTAATGCCTCTCTATAGATAAACTAATTAAGATCAAAGTAAGGAAAGCATGAAAACCAGCTTGAGTTATGTAATTAGGAGCCAGCTCTATGAAATGGCTAGATAACCTAAGCTAACATTGCTCACATATCAACATCCCTCTACATGAAACCAATGTAGAGGAGGTCTAGTGGCTATAAGTCATATATTATTCATCACACACTCAAAATCTACCAAACAAAAAGAGTAGGCAGTGAAATACTGCTAGTTTGGGCAAGATGCGCCTAGTTTAAGAAGTAATTAGGTGAACTTTTTGAATTTGGTTTTTGTTTGTTTGGTTCCTTAAAAGGTGCGTGGCACAGAAGTGCCATCGCCGCCCGGGCGTAACACGCGAGGCAAGGATTTCTCCTAAGCCGCTACCACCATCGTTGACTCTACGCCCAGCCAACGTGGAAGACCGCCTTCACCGAAGGTCACCATCAGAGATGCTCAGAAGGCGTGCAGCCCCGGCGCTGACCATGGATCAGATCCGGACCCAGGGGGCCAAATCCTAACCCGCTGCCACTGCCGCTAGACGAACGGCACGCTGGCCGTTGCCGACAAGCTACCACCATACGGAGCAGGGTACTGCCGGCAGAGGGATAGCCCAGACCAAGGACGCTAGATCCAGGCCCGCAGGGGTCCAAATCCGCACGTTCGCCGCCACAGCGATGACACACTAATGACGGAGAAATCCACCACCGCCGCACCGCCCTGTGCCTGCCAGGCCACGGCCCGGCGCGCCGCCCAGCGGTCGTGGTCGGCTACCTCGCCCGAGCCCCATGCGGCTCGGGCGAGTCACCCCAACTAGCCGCGTCGTCCAGCGCCGCCACACCACCAGCTGAGAGGGCCACGCCGCCGCCATCCTGGCTGGCTATGCGCGGCTCTGCCGGCGGCCCGCTCTGGCGGCGGCGTGACTGGAGATTGGAGGGGAGTGAGAGGGTGCGGGCGGTTGGCCGCCCGAGCCGCCCGCGTGGTGGCGGCGCGTGTCTCCCCTTCTTTTGATATAAATATAAATGTTAATATATATTCCATTGTCATGACTATACAAAGTCTGCAAAATGATGCAGCACAAGTTTTCTTTCATATTTATCATCTCCACTCAATAATAATATAATATAATAGACACGCACAGTCTCTACATCTCTAGTGGTGGTCACGGTTTCTTTTGATATAAATGTTGATCTATAAATTATAGAAAAAGAACTTGCAAATTAAAAGTGGTCACGGCGACGGTCGGTGCTAGTGCTACAACAAAGAGGAATCATATCAGCAGGGCCATGGTGGCCGGCAGCCACCGGCACTATAGTGACGCTGCACACGGTGCAGTCAGTTGGACGAGTACGTGAGTCCATGTTAATGTCATCTAGTCATCCTCTGCTAGAACCTCATTGATAATATGCACACAAATACTGTCCAACTGGCATCTATAGCACGATGACCATTAGATCGAATCATAGTACGTGTGGCAGTAGTGTAGTTCATCTCAAAGCAGCTACGATTGATCCATGGTCATTTGACTGCACGCACCAGCAAGGCAAGAGGCAGGTAGGACTGACACATTGCGTGCATGGGCGAAGGTAACTTGGGCGTGTGTCCACCTTTCAGTTACAATAAGGACACACGTCTAGTGCGTGCTGTTGGCCGGCCATGTGCAACGGTGATCTTGGTGACTTCTGTCTGATCTGCTTCCCGAGCACGGAGATTGCATATTGGTACTGTCAGGCTGAAACTGTCAAGCAGCAGTGCTACTGTCGGGCTGAAACTGAATGGATTCATCTGTATTTCCATTTATTGTGCATTTTATCGCATTATTCAGTGCATTGTAAGTTTCTTCTAGTTGTGATCTTGACAAGATGCTTTATTAGTAATGAATAGCTGAAACCAAAAAGAAGAAAGCTCAAGTCAAATGACCATCACAGAACTGCTGGAGATGTATATTCATCAATGGAGTCCTATTCTACACTAGTTCAGTACCAACTCTACCATGCATGATGCATTCATCCGGTGTTATTGCTGCATCATCCAAACAAGGAAACAAACAAATCAGCGCTTGACAGTTCTCTGATTCATCAAGAAACAAAGAGGGAAGATCTCCATCTGGCCTGTCTACTGCTGTCAATTCAGGCTAAGAAAGAGCCTTCTTCTAAGCTTTTCTACCTATATGATCAGTTTCCTGCTCATTTCATTTGGCTGTCAGAAGTTACAACATTTCTCTGTGCCAGTGTCGTTGTAGGCAGTTACGGTCAGAGAACAATTGCTGAGCAGTAGCATCTCCTGCCCCGAACCCAACGCCTTAGTCACCCTTGACTGTAGCCAGCGTTCCACCTGAGTACCTGACAGATCACCATGACACTGAGGGAGGCTTCAATGTTAGTCTTTACAAGGTCTATCTTAGCAGGCCAAGTGGGCTCATATTATTCTATCCGGCCTAGTAAGACGTGAGTTGGGCCTCCTACCTTCCTTTGACGTGCATGCTCCTGCGTGATGCTTACGGTGGCACAAATCGTTTCTTTTATTTGCAACCATACTTGTCTTTCACTATAAAAGGACGACGCATAGCTAGCTATAGCCACGTACAAGCTGAGACTCATATCCGCTCTGTGAAATCTATTAGCCGGATTGGAGGTGTTGCATGGGCATCTTCCTCTCTGATGGTAAGTGGGTGGCCGGGTTCATCATCTATCATGCACCTGATTCTTGCTTATATTACTTGGTCCTTCCAATCAACTCCCGCTCATGCATAGACAATCCGACACTCATAGAGCCATAACCTAGCTCTAGGTGGTGGGTGTGGTGTTGGTAATTAAGGTCCAGCAGCTAGCGCGCGCTGCAAGTAATACACGTACCCGCCGCCGGTGAGCAGGGCGGGGCTGGTCGTAGATGCTCCTTGCTGTCGGCCTCGGCCTCGCGGCGGAGGGGCGTGCATGGAGAGCTAGCTCGCGGCCGTGGCTGGACTGTGGCCGGCGGCCATGGGAGTTTGGGCCTTTGGGGGAAGTGACGCCTTTTTGTTTGAGGATGCTCTGCAAGGATAGATGTACTAATATTTGCCCATGGGCCAGGATGCAGAGCCAAATTTTGATTTTTATATTACCTCAGCTCGATTGTACCATCCCTCACATCCCCTTAATTACTTTTCACAAACTTGTATTAATAATTATCTACTGTTAACAACAACAAAAAAAATCTCATATCGTACCGTATTCAATTCTGCATTGAAATTGTGGAATGTGTGTATAGTAAGCTAGGTGACTAGTGGCATTCATGGTTAAATAACATAAAACTTTCTTTTTTTAAAGATATTAATTTTTATATTTTAGGACAATGTATGTAACCTAAAGTATTTGGAGTTAGTTGTTACACTAGCACAACCATATTTTTGTTCTTCATGCATCCTTCGATCCTCACATGTTTTTCTTTTTTGTTAGATTAAGGATGCAAGAGGAATGATGGTTGTGTATCAATGGATGCAAGAAGACATGAATGTCACGTTTATATTGATCAGCATCTGAGCCCTATGACCGCACGCTATAGGTACACAGTTCTTCGAAGTTTCACATAATTTGGGTATGATTTGAGAGTTGGTACAGTTGACTAGTTTATATGAAGTTGTGTTTTGACAGTACGTACGTTGTACCAATGACTGCTTGCGTTTTTGAGCTAGAGTACACTACATGCATTTTTGAGCTAGAGTACACTCATGCTACTAGGGCATCTCATCACCCCCTTAATCTCCTCTCTACGTACCCACAGCCCGGCCACAACCATTCACACCACGCGACTACTGATCTTGCTCAACACCACAGGTTCATCAATCGTGCATGTTGTACTTTGCCTTTGTCCTAGTTTGACCCCACCAAACAACCAGCGCTGAAAACATGTAGTAGTAAAGAGCGACGACGCGTCCAGGTAGCCAAAATGGACACCGAACAGCTCCTCTCCGGGGTGGTTGTGTTGCCATTGGAGAACTGTGTTCACGCCACGAGGGCACTCGGCAAAACCCTAAATACACTCGGTAAACGGGTTGCCGAGTGTAACACTCGGCACCACACTCAGCAAAAAAAAAAAAAAAAAAAATGTCGTGCTGCAAGCTTACCTATCCTTAATGTTTTCACTTGCCTCTTACTTTAGTTTTATTTAACAAACTTGTTTTTTATCTACTGTAATTTATTAAATCCCGTGCTGTACAATCATTCATGGAAATGTACTGTGCTCCTACCTTTGGATTACAATTCATCAATTCTGTATGGAAAATGGTGAAATTAATGTAGCAGTAGTGACTAGTGAAGTTAGTGTGGTTAAATTACATAAACTTTCAATCTTTTATTTCATATACTGTATTTTAGCATAAAATAATCTAAACTTTTGAAGTTGTCTCTACAACCAGCAAAACCATTTTGTTCATTCTGACGATGGTACATATTTTTTTTCTGGTCAGACTATGGACGCAGGCAGGATGCAAGTGCAACCTGCTGACGAGGAAATTTTTGTTCGCATCGTCAATGGTTATAACGAATGGCCATGGTACTATCAATACATGACATCCCCGATGAATGTCCGCTACATCTATGCGGTTTTCTTCATTCTTGCCAGCGCCACCTGCTTTGTTACCACCAATCACTTTCACTGAACAGCATGGTGACCAATCTCATGCCACAGAGACGGATAGGGACGGACACCTTCTTCATTACCCCCAACGACCACAGAGCTCCACATTGACCTTTTGAGCATAAATGACACTAGACCAGACCCTCAAACATCTGTATTCGAAATTGAAGAGATACAAGATGATACACCACGCGCGCGTTGCTATGGGAACCTTTGTATTAGCATTGTATGGCATCACGGAGAAAGGATGGCATGTAGTGAGAGATAATGTAAACTTGAAAAATTATTGATCATTTGGAAAATACACACTGCGTTTCACGAACAAAACATCTTATAGCTGCTGATAAATTGAGAATTAAAATTGTATATAATACATAACTACAAAAGCATTATTTATGCTAATTAACTATATATATATTATTTATGATAAGTTAAAATAAATTTAATTTCAAAGATCCAAATCGTTCTGCTAAAAAATTTAAATTAAAAAAAAATAAATAGAAGTTGGATCGTGACAGCCGTATGTACTCCCTCCGTTCCATTTCATTTGCAACTATGGGAAGCGTGTCCGTCAACCCGACTCAACTTTTTGACTACGTTTGTAGAAAATACGTCAACATTTATATCTCCAAATAAATTTGTTAAAAAACTAGACTTAAAGATCCTTCCAATGATACTAATTACTTAATATAAAATTTTTATATATTTTAATAAATAATTATCGGCGGTTTGAAAATACTTTTTTTTTGGGGAAGCGAGAATTGCAAAGTTTTCGGAACAGAGGGAGTACAGCCAAGGCAGCACAAATCAGTTTTTTTTTTTTTAAAAAAGGGCAGCGCAAATCGGACGAGCAGCCCACACAGATCGTCGGCGCAGCCATCTCCTCTCGATTCCGATGGCCCTCGTCGACAGCGCCACCGCCACCCGCCGGTGGCCAAGCTCTCCATCTCCGGCGCGGCCCTAGCCGCGCTCCTACACCGCTGCGCGGCCGCCGCCGGCGACTGTGACGGCCTCCTCTTCGGCCGCGCCTCGCACCTGCCCGCGCCGCCGGCCGCCCTCTCCGACTACGACGACGCGGCGGCACCACCCGCCCCCGCGCTCTCCATCTCCGTCTCAGGCCACTGTTCCCTCTCCATCCCCTCCTCCATCTCCGACTCCCTCGGCCGCTTCCGTCCCCCTCCTCCACTTCCCCAACCCCCATCGGCTTCTTCTCCTCCCGCCGCCGCACTGCGCTCCGTCCCACCATGCGGGAGGCCGCGCTCGCTCACTCCCTCTCTGAATCCCTAGCCTCCGCCCACCCGCTCCTCCTCATCCTTGTCTCCCCTCCGCGTCACCCAACCACTCCACGCACTCCTACGACTACCGCGCCTTCCTCCTCCTCGCCGGCCGCCTCGTCCCGGCCTCGCTCGCCGTCGTCAACGTCGGGCCCGGGTTCCGGGACCAGTACCACGCCTTCACCGCCGAGTCGCCCATGCCCTGGCTGCCGTCGGCTCCGGCGCTTGGGCACGCGCACACCATCGGGGAGCAGAAGGGGGTGGATGAAATGGTGGACGGGTTTGGGGTCGCGAGGCTGCAGGGGGCTCCTCGGCGCTGCGGCGGGGCAGGCGGCCGAGATGGATGAGATGTACGCAGGGATGCTCAGGAAGCTGGAGCAGCTCGCCAGGGAGGTGGAGAAGAGCAATCTCCGTGTGCTCGAGCAGGTCTGCTTCTGGAATCCTGTGGTTCCTGTCTGCAATGCTCATGTGCATCATAGATTTTGATTCTCCGTGAACGACTGTGATTCTGTGTGATTGATTGGCTTAATAATTGGTAGAATCGTGCATTATTGGATAATATATAGAGAGTGGGGATTTGTAGTGGTGCCTTCTTGCATTGTGGATTTTGTGGGGAACTTAGATAATCGTTGCATAGCTGGGTTTGGTTGTAACTATAATACTGGTTTTCGGTTGCCTTAAGTATCTTGTAATGTTAAATTTGGTCATTTGACAGAAGTCAGCTATGGGCTCCAATTAGCATTCACCTTAGGTTACCTGAATTCGCTCATGCACTCCTTGTTTTGAACCAGCTGTATGATTAGTATAGAATTATCTGGTAACGGGCTAGGAGGCACTTAGCTCTTCATTTTTTTAGGCAAAACTGTTAGAATCTTGATGGTCTACAAAGCTGCATCAGTGAGCATCGCAGGCCTGCAACTATTGTATTGGCAAGACACGTCACCAACTAAAAGTTGGGAGGGAGGGAGGGAGGAGAGAGGAACCGAGAATATCAGTTCCAACATGCCATAAATGGATGGCACAAAATGGTGTCTCGAATTCCTTAGTTGCTTAGGGCTGTTTGAAAATTATTACAGCAGTTGGGTTGCGACTATAATCCATATTTACAGTTGACTAAAGCTTGTCATACCAACTTCCATTTAACAGTTTGCCTGAACTCCCCCGTGCATTCCTTGTTTCAAAAACATCCACGCGCATTGGTATGGAAGTTTCTGGTAACAAGCTAAGGAGCACTACCATTAAACAACTCTTGTATTTTTTTCCCTTCTGGCAAGGAATAACTATTGGAATCTTGATTTTGCCAAAACAACTCTTGTGAAGTTTTAGGCTTGCTGCTTTTCATGACAAGCAAATGCAGTAGATGCCAATGTTTTCAGGTTGTCTGGTCGAACCTGGTAGACCTGGGATGAAAATGATGAAGGCCTATTTATGTAGTTTCAGACTACTGCTTGTTTCTGTTTGGTTGGTTTGTTGCATATGGGGATCACTGTTTACATTTGGGACCCTGTGAAAATTACCCCATAAACTTGGGCTTATTAGGATCCATCTGTCAGGTGCCAAATTCTTAAACTACCATAAGTGCTTGCTCTCTATTAGACTTGGTCTGAAAACTGAAAAGAAAATCCTTTGTTGCTTAAAAAAAGTTGTAGGCTTGTAGCCCTTATCCTCTGATCCGATTTTTATTTGTGCCCCCTTCCCCAGTTATTACTGAGTGAATAGTGCACTCTTCTCATCAGTAATTGATATCTGTCCTTTCACTCCATTCTTCAATTGGTTTCTGAAATCAATTCCCTTATCTTTGTTCTTATTATTTTGTAGGAGAAGAGGAACCTGCTGCTGAGGAATAAGTATGCAGGAATGGAATAGGACCAAAGTGTTTTTGGTCTTAACAATGTATGTATACTGACTGAGTTAAGATGTTTTTATTGAGCGTTTCTTAGTGTGTCATGCAGATTTGTAATAACCTGAATGTTCATGAGTAGTTTTGACAATTTATTTTCATGTGCCATGTATTGTGTTGTGAGTTGTGACTGACCGCTCTGGTTTGTCTCAAGATGTCTGTACCTAGGGATGGAAATGGACATCTGTCAATTTGTTACCACTTTTGTCCCTGTACTGTCCCGTACTGTTTACCACTTTTGTCCTGGTTGTTTTTGTATTTGTGGGAAAATATGGTAACAGGATGGGAGAGGATGTTTCCCAGCTGTTTCCGACAGTTTTCATCCTTAGCTGTAACGTATCTTTTTTTTGAATTTCGACAGAAAATGGCTGGAACATTGCCCTTATAAGACCATGGATAATAGTATCATGTTGGGAAGTTATGTTAATCATCAGTTGCGACTGATTTAAGTTGACGTTCTTAGGAACAGCATGAACCATGGAGTTCATTGCTCTCTTAGTGCATCGTGCATGTCGATCTCTCCATTTGCACGTCACGATACCTGGTGCTGATCAAGACTCATGAAAAACATTTGTCTTGCTCTTTGCACATCTTCCACCATATATACAGAATAGCCTGCTTTCACTTTCCAGTGATCCCTGGGCTTCTTCACCTTTGCCTTCTTACTACACAGCTGCACCTGTGGCCTGTGCTGGACTATTGTGTTGTCGTTTGTTCATCAATTCCTGCACAAAGTTGCACTTTGATAGCAGGGGCTCGTGTTCTATCCCTTAGTTGACTAAACTGCACTGCCTACACCTATCTTGCATAGCTGAGTTGTGATTTTTCTTTTTGCATGCTTGCTCTTGTGGAGATTGTGCTCCTGTGTTTGTAATTTCCCTTTATCCGTTTCTGCTATATGCCTCTTAAGATTCTGACATGTCTGGTCCTGTTTACTTGCTAGTACCTTAATACTTGGCTAATTGGCTTGTGTTCCATCCATAAGAGCAGCTTTTGTCCATTTTGAGTATCTTGTTTGCATCTCGTGGATATGTTTGTAATAATTATTATCATTATCATTTGGTAGCTGATGATTGTTTTTAACTTGTTTGCAGGGGTACTCTTCTGGTGTAAAATCAATCATCATTTCGGAGGGCTCCCATGTTAGGAGTTGATAATAATGTGCATAGGATGAGATAGGCATGGGATCGACCATTAGAAACTGCTATGTGTGCGCCTGGAATGTGAAAGTATTGTGTAGTGGTGGTGTAAGATGGCGCGAAACCATTCCATTGACAGCCCACATGATAATCATGGGCAATAGGGGGTGTTAACATTTCTAAATGTAATAGCGTATTAGCTTTCAGTCTTTCACAAGTCGTGTATGCATCCTGTATGCATTGGCACTAACAATACAATATTCATGGCTTTGTATTGAGAAACAAATCTTTTCTAGCATGCATGCACACATAATTTAAGACAGACCTGTCCTCTCATAGGCGTAGTAAAATTGAAGCAAACTTGCTGCTACATTAAGCTACACCATGGAGGGTAGGAGTCTGAGCACAAAAGAAGAAAACGCATCATTCACCAAATACTTCTCTACAGAACTGAATAACACGGCCTTCTCACTAAATGGAATCACTATTGCGCTCTTCATCACTTCCCTCAGAATATACAATAGGGTTGTCACTCTTACTTTTTTTTTACTAGTTTCAATAGCAACTCAGCTAGCTATTTGGTTTTCTCATCCAGGACTGTAAATGAACCTCCTAAATTACAGGGCCCACATGCACTTATCATTGTCATTAAGACCTCTGATCATTATGCACGAATTCCCAATAATCTAGAAAGTGCTATTAATCTTTCGAACAGGATCTCATTAACAAATCACTCCAGTATTACAACACTTTATTCAAAATACATCAGAGTAAACGGCGGAAGGATTACATAACCATAAGTTTACAAACCATTTGTTCAAATACGCAAACTTAAATATCATTATTACAAGCCTGATATTATTGGAGTAACTTTATACATATAACACACTGACAACCCTGCCCAAGGGTTTACTTCTACTCATCATCTTCTTCCTGGTACACCGTCATGCAGCAGGGACCAAAACAAGCCTGCTCATGACCTGCTCCTGCAACAAGGGTCAAAGAACCCTGAGTACGGAAGTACTCAACAAGACTTACCCGACTAAAGAAAAGAGGAGAAGACTCAGGAATGCTGGTTTTAGGAGTCAAGGTAAGGCTTTAGCAAGAATCAAAGACTCTTTTGCAGAAAAAGCTTACTATAAGTGAATCCTTACTTTCAATATTTTTAATTCAAATTAGTAACTCATATACTCTAGGTTATTCTATTCTAGAGCAAACATACTTTTCTTATTCCAACTCTCTTTCCTCAAAAAACATATTCCATCATTTACTACGATGAATGGGCGTAAGAACGGGTCTCCATAACCGAGAAGCAACGGCGATTCATGAACCGATTAATACCCAAATGGGGATCCCTAACCACACGACATATGTAGCACTTAAGCTTGCATATATCAACCCTCACTCGGTTAGTCCAAAAACGGATTTGGGTCCATCGCCACCCGAGAGCACGCAAGTACTCCACCTCCCTACCCCGTCCCTAATGACGGTTTGACCCGGTAGGGTGGGTACATGCTACTCCCGCCATCTCTCCACTCCCGGTCTTGCGGTTGTCCGTTCCCGATTTGGCACACCCCGAGATCGCTTACCGGGCATGTGGCCGATTAGTTTAAATCGACCTGGGGGATTTGCCCGGTCGAGGCGTGCCATTGACCCAAACGGCCTCAAAGCGCAACATGCGTTCAAAAAGTCCCGAACTTAACAATCCAAACAACAGACGGTCCTTAAGCGACCAACACGGGACAAGCACGGCTAGGTATCCCGCCGGCTTTCAACCTACGTCCCGGCGGATCTCAAATTCATCACTACATCTCTTTCTTTTCCGAAAACAGTACCATCTTCTCAAATAAAAACATTTTGATGAAAAAGCTTAACTAATTAAAAGCGTGGCTAAGCATCACTAAGCATTTTCAAATGAAACAGGGTTATCAAGGATGGTATTGAAATAAACAAGGATGGTAATGCAAAGCAATTAGGTTATCACTCAACTCCTAATTACTTAATGCAACATAGCATAGACATAAGTGATATAAAACTTTTAAAACATCAAGGAAGGGTTTAATGAACCGGGGCTTGCCTTCGTTGACGAGAATAAACTATCTCTTGAAAAAACCGGAGAAATCCGAACCCGCTTCCACCGGATAAAGAACCTCCTCGAGACCGGCTCGGACTTGACACTCTCGATCTCGTTCACTACACGCGAAACAATGTATGCCTCAACATGATGTCATATATTTAAATATGATGCTTGCGGGTGCATGAAAAGATAAACACATGAGTACAACTTTCCTTCACGATAAAGTTGCAACCCAACAAAACCAACTTGTTGAACTACTCTACAAGATATCATCACCATTGCCTAAGGAGTTCTCAAGGACCACTTGATTGTGATATGATCCAAGATTCACAAAACAACCCAAAAGTCACACAAAAACCTAAATTGTTTGACACTAAACAACTTATAACCCACATAAAATAATAGAGCTTAAGATAGAAAATAATTTAAACATTTCAAAACGACTCCAAACTTTTTATATAAGTAGGACACTTCATAAAACAGTACCAAATAAATTTTCATGATTTTTGAATAAATATTTTATTTTCTAAAAATCATGGAAGATGCATTTTTCAATTAAAATTTGTAATTTTAAAAACATGCAAGAACTACTCAAAATCTAAGTTTCAAAATTTTCATGAGTAGATATACTCCTAGGAAGGTTCTACAAAAAATTTTAGAATTTTTGAACAAGTATATAAATTTATACAAAAATTACAAAGTTCAAAGACTATTCATAACTTCGGGAAAATAAATAAAGCACATTTAAAAACAAAACCCGCCTTCGGGCTTAAATCAGCCCAACCCCACACGCGGCCCGACACTGTGCGGCCCGGCTGCCGCTTTCTGATGGCGGCGGACCGCCCGACGGCCCGATCCAGGCCCGACAAGGGCGACGCGGGCGTTGGCCGGCGCGCTAGCTCACCGGCCGCGGCGACCTCACCGGCGACGCGACTTGCCCCTTTGACTCTCCTCGATGTCCCGCACCTCCTGGCACTCCAAACCCACAGCCACAGGGCACCGAGGCACCCTTTGCCGACGGCCATGGCGGCACGGCGGTGCGGCGGACGGTGGCGCGGCTCACGGGAGCCTTCTCCGACGAAGATGAGGGCAATCGGGCGAAGTCCGACACGATCGGGTGAACCCGAACCCTCACTTAATCGAACCTAAACGGCTCTCGTGGATGCGCGCGCTTGCGGCGCAACGCGACACGGGCGAAAGCTCGTCGGCGACGACGTTCCGGCCGATGCGGCGCGACTGTCGGCGAACGGACGACACGCAGGGCGGGTGCAACGCACTAGTAACGAAATGATTTTACGTGACTGCGAAAAATCTTTTTCGTGGCGGGCGTGGGTTTGTCCGTCACGATTAATGACCCGATTAACCGTGGCGGCGATTTTTTATTTTGCGTGACGGGCAGTTTTGCCCGCCCGCCACGTAAAATCAATTACCGTGGCGGGCGTTTATAACACGCCCGCCACGCAAAAATAACCCATTTTCCGTGGCGGGCGGGTTAAAAGGCCCGCCACGCATAATACCCCAAAGCCCACGACCAAGCCCACAAAGTGTCCTATCGGGCCATATATATATAAGTTCTAGGGTTTCTCCTCATTTTCCTCGCTCCAAGCGCCACGCCGAAAAAAAAAAAACCGAAGTCGTCATTCTCCTCGCGTCCGTCCGCGAGCTCCTCCGGCCCCCTGCGCCCACCCAAAATCGCCGGCCGCCGCCCTTCCCTTCTCCTCCACCCCAAGCGCCGGCGCCGCCCCTCCCACCGCCCTCCCTTGCGGCATGACGGGCGGCCGGATCTCGGCCGGCGGCTTTAGTGGCGGTGCGTGGTTCCGGCGGCGGTGGTGTATCCGTCGGTCGCGGCGGATCCAGGCGGCGGCCAAGGCGCCCCTCGCGGTTCCGGCGGCGGCGGGGCGTCACTTGCGGTTCCTCGCGGCGGAGGCGGCTTCCTCGAGCGGATCGAGCGGCGGGGCGTCCTCGTGAATCCGGCGGTGGATCCCGCGGGCGGAGGGCGGATCCCGGCCGGTGTAGCGGTCCGGCGGCGGATCCCGATCAGCGGCGGACGTCCCGGCGAGATCCTGGCCTCGCAGCTCATCCGGCCGGCCAGGGCGTCCCGTGGATCCCGACAGGCGGATCCCGGCGGCGGAGGGCGGATCCCGGGCCGGCAGCGCGTCCCGCGGATCGATCCCGGTCGGCAAGATGCGTCGGCGGCGGATCTCCCGCCTGCAAATCGGCGGCGGATCCGGCCTGCAGCGCGTCCCCGCGGCGGATTCCGGCGGCGGCAAGTCTAGTGGCGTGATCCGGCGGCGGCGAGGACCCGGTGGTGCGAGCCCGGATCCCGGCCCGGCTAGGTTGGGCTGCGGGTTCCGGGTTTTGGATTTCTTTTTTTTTTATTTTTTTCATTTGCCGTGGCGGGCACCAAACGCCCGCCACCGTTATTCTGTCATTTTCTGTGACCATTGCTTGGTGACGGGCGCGCATCGCCGCCCGCTGAAACTAAAATCGCCCGCACAAAAAGTAGTTTCGGTAGTGACGGCTCACCACGACTTCCGATGCTCTCACCGTTGGTTACGACGGGGGTGAGGCGGAGGTGGGTCGACGACGATGGCGGCGGTGGCGCGTGGGCCCCCGGTGGCAAGGTCGGCGTTCCGCGAAGTTCTCAAGGGGTAAAGACAAAACGGTCGAACCGACCATGACCCGCCGACGTCAAGGCGGCTAGATGGCAAGGTAGTTCGTCGCGAGGCTCACCGTAATGGACTGACGACGGTGAGGTGGGTCGCGGCGGCGGTTGCCGCGGCGGAAGAAAGCGGCGCCGCGGCGTTTCCGCAACAAGGCTCGACTAGAGCTAGGTCAAACGATGCGCAAGAGAGTGGCGGAGATGGTGGCGCGACCAATTTGGAAAATGGCGGCACGATGGCGGTGGTGCGACGCCAGGCGAGCAAGGTGACCGACGGCGGCCGGAGGAAGAAGAAAGGAGAAGGGACGGCGTCGGCTTTGGCTTAAAGGAAGAAAAGAAGAGGACGGGGATGCGCGGCCCCAGCGGCGAGCCTCGTCCCAGTGGTCGATGACGCGCGGAGTCGACCGAAGTCGCGAAACGGCCCGCGGCGGCGCCCGGCGGCCGGCCGGTATGGAGGGGAAACAAGGGAATCCCCCTGTTCCTTTGTAGCACCCTAAACCCTAACTTTCTGAAATTTGTCAAATTCTCCCCAAATTTGAACTGAACTTGAAAAACTCCAAAAAAGTGACTTAGCCTAATTTTTCAAGATCTACAATTTTCACAATTGGAAGATTTTCAAATTCGGCCTCTAAATATGACTTTTGAAATGGGATCAAAAAGGGACAAATTTGAATTCAAAATTACTTTCAAATTTATTCAAAAACTTCAAAAACTTTGTACACCTCTTTTGTACATCAAAACAAGATCTACAACTTGGCTTTTGAAAGTTTTTGCAAATTTTGCTTAGATTTTGAATTATAGAAAAGGGGATTAAAGAGAGAATGGAATTAGGGTTTTCGAAGCTCAATTCAAACTTGAATTTTATCCAAATTTCAGATTCTCAACCTATACTATCAAACCATCATACAACAACACACTTAGGACCAAAAACATAAATTTAAAATTAATCACTCTAAAATTCTTAAGCTCAAACAATTCTATAAAATATAAACTTATTTTAATTTGATGCATTTCAAATTTTCTAATCATGCATGCTTTTGCGATGATCATGATGACATGGCAAAATTTTTAGTTGATTAACACCAGGGGTGTTACTGATCTTTCCCCTAAAAAGAAATCTCGTCCGAGATTTAAAACCCTGGGTTTAA
This sequence comes from Hyparrhenia diplandra, assembly GCA_015847255.1. Classification (NCBI taxonomy): domain Eukaryota; kingdom Viridiplantae; phylum Streptophyta; class Magnoliopsida; order Poales; family Poaceae; genus Hyparrhenia; species Hyparrhenia diplandra. Next base: position 7,680 of record JADLZK010008616.1, on the reverse strand, counting down.
GTAACGGCAAAGGAAATGTGTCAAGCAAACACATCTCGAACTAGTTCATAAAACAAGTAGGGTTTTACCTAATATATGCTACAAGAGTTTAAAGAGACAAGCTATAACTCAGGGAGAGAATTGTAACCTAGATAGAAGCAAGAAATTCCGGGAAGTGCTCTTGTAAATATTCCTCTGACTCCCAAGTAGCTTCTTCTTCAGAATGTTGATTCTATTGGATCTTATACCATTTGGTTGTTCTTCTACGAGTGACACGATCTTTAAATTCGAGAACTTGAACAGGTATTCTGAATAGACCGGATCGGGTTCAAGTGCAACTCCTTCAATATCAACCACTTGATCGGGGCACTCGAAGACATTTCTTCAATCGGGATACATGGAACACATTATGCACAGCAGGAAAGGTGTTCTGGTAACTCTAGACGATATGCTAATTTTCCACATCTTTCCAGAATCTGGAATGGTCCAATGTAACGAGGTGCTAACTTGCCTTTGATTCCAAATCTTTTTACTCCCTTTATAGGTGATACTTTTAAATAAACATAATCTCCCACTTCAAATGTCAAAGGTTGACGCCTTTTATCGGCATAACTTTTCTGTCGTGATTGAGCTACTTTCATATTTTCTTGTATGACATGAACCTTCTCTTCGCATCCTTTACCAAATCCACACCAAAAGAACCATCTTTCTCCGGGTTCGAGACCAATTCAAAGGAGTTCTACATCTGCGACCATATAAAGCTTCAAAAGGTGCCATCTTGATACTCTCTTGATAACGTTGTTGTAAGAGAATTACGCGGAGGTAAACATTCATCCTATTTTTCTTGATAAGTGAGAACACAAGCTCGTAACATATCCTCTAGAATTTGATTAACCCTCTCAGTCTGTCCATTAGTCTGTGGGTGATAAGCTGAACTATGATTGAGCTTGGTTCCCAATGACTTTTTGTAATTGTTTCCAAAATTTATTCATAAAAATTGAACCTCTATCTAAAACAATAACCTTTGGTGCACCATGTAGGCTGAAAAATCCGACCGACATATAACTTAGCATAATCTATTGCATTATAATGAGTCTTCACCGGTAAGAAATGTGCGATCTTAGTAAGTCTGTCACAATAACCCAAATGGAATCAAAACCTTTTGATGTATTGGGTAAACTAATAATAAAATCCATAGTAATTTCCTCCCATTTCCAAGACGGAACGAGCCGGTGGATTTAAGCGTCCTGCGCAGCTTTCATGTGTACTTGCCTTTACTCACCGACATGTATCACATTTAGCCACATAATGCGCAACTTCTATCTTCATCTTGGTCCACCAGAATCTCTGTTTCAAGTCTTGATACATTTTGGTGCTTCCTGGGTGAATGGAATACCTAGTCAAGTGTGCTTCATTCAGGATCTGCTGACGTAACTCAGGAACCTTTGGTACTACCAGATGATTCTTGAACCATAACACATCCGCTTCATCAATTCTGAAACAAGATGGCTTTCCACTTCTAACTTTCTCTTTGATATATGCTACTCCTTTATTTTCTCTCTAAGGCGGCAATAATCGATCTCGGATATTTGATTCCACAAAGATACTAGATAGAGTCCCCTGTTCAATAATTCCCAAATTCAACTTTTCCATATCTTGACACAAAGTCTTATCCATTAAACTCACTTCAAGACAATTGCATTGAGACTTCCGACTGAGTGCATCGGCAACCACATTTGCTTTACCGGGATGGTAATGCACTTCCAGATCATAATCCTTGATCAACTCCAACCATCTTCTTTGCCTCATATTCAGATCGGTTTGGGTGAAGATATATTAAATAAAACTTGACGACATTCTTCATAGTCTAAATCACGTCGTTCCACTTCACCTTGCGGATCACCAATATGTAAGGTAGCATCCTCATTGGCTCGGTAGCTTCTGGTCAACTCTTGATGAGCCTTCCCATTTCAACGGAGATCAACAATGTGTGAAGTACCTTCTTCCCTAGCTCGTTTGCTTACGCCAACTCTCCTGGTAAGCCTTTGTATCACAAATGATAAATCAGGCCTACTAGTGCCTTTGCTAGCATCATCATGTCTTGGAGCAAGTTGGTGTCGAGGAACTCCTTTGGGTCCTGTCTTCTTTGTTGGGGTCAACTTAGTACGAGCCATCCTATAGATAGGAAAGATTGTATTAAAGGATGGATCGGGGAGATTAACAGGTTAGCAAGCATAGGATTGATATACCTAACCCAAACCACAATTAAGGGAAAGTGATTAACAGGTTAATTAAGCATGATGCATGAATCGAACTTACGAAAACTATGCATAAACGAAACTTATTATTTAGGGCAATATAACATGTTACTCCACTACAAAACATTGGAATTATAAGAAAAAGATTTACAAATTGATTCAAGATGAGCTATAAGCAATTTGGACCAAATTAAGAGTTTAAATTAATTTGACTCAAATCATTTTGAAGTTTTGTAAAATATCATTTAATGATTATTGCTCTGTACCAAATCGTAACAGAACCTCCTAAATTACAGGGCCCACATACACTTATCATTGTCATTAAGACCTCGATCATTATGCACGAGTTCCCAATAATCTAGAAAGTGCTATTAATCTTTCGAACGGGATCTCATTAACAAATCACTCGGTATTACAACACTTTATTCAAAATACATCGAGTAAACGGCGGAAGGATTACATAACCATAAGTTTACAAACCATTTGTTCAAATACGCAAACTTAAATATCATTATTACAAGCCCGATATTATTGGAGTAACTTTATACATATAACACACCGACAACAACCACCCCAAGGGTTTACTTCTACTCATCATCTTCTTCCCCGGTACACCGTCATGCGGCGGGGACCAAAACAAAACCTCATGACTCATGACCTGCTCCAATAACAAGGGTCAAAGAACCCCGAGTGCGGAAGTACTCAACAAGACTTACCCGACTAAAGAAAAGAGGAGAAGACTTCGAGGAATGCTGGTTTTAGGAGTCAAGGTAAGGCTTTAGCAAGAATCAAAGACTCTTTTGCGAAAAAAGCTTACTATAAGTGAATCCTTACTTTCAATATTTTTAATTCAAATTAGTAACTCATATACTCTAGGTTATTCTATTCTAGAGCAAACATACTTTTCTTATTCCAACTCTCTTTCCTCAAAAACATATTCCATCATTTACTACGATGAATGGGCGAAGAACGGGTCTCCATAACCGAAAGCAACGGCGATTCATGAACCGATTAATACCGGTGGGGATCCCTAACCACACGACATATGTAGCACTTAAGCTTGCATATATCAACCCTCACTCGGTTCGTCCAAAAACGGGATTGGGTCCATCGCCACCGAGCCACGATTACTCCACCTCCCTACCCCGTCCTAATGACGGTTTGACCCGGTAGGGTGGGTACATGCTACTCCGCCATCTCTCCACTCCCAAAGTCTTGCGGTTGTCCGTTCGATTTGGCACACCCCCCGAGATCGGGCTTACCGGGGCATGTGGCGATTAGTTTCGTCGACACCGGGTGATCGCGATCGACGTGCCATTGACCCAAACGGCCTCAAAAAGCAACATGCGTTCAAAAAGTCCCGAACTTAACAATCCAAACAACGGACGGTCCTTAAACGACCAACACGGGACAAGCACGACTAGGTATCCCGCCCGGCTTTCAACCTACGTCCCGTCGGATCTCAAATTCATCACTACATCTCTTTCTTTTTCCGAAAACAGTACCATCTTCTCAAATAAAACATTTTGATGAAAAAGCTTAACTAATTAAGCGGGGCTAAGCATCACTAAGCATTTTCGAAATGAAACAAAGGTTATCAAGGATGGTATTGAAATAAACAAGGATGGTAATGCGGCAATTAGGTTATCACTCAACTCCTAATTACTTAATGCAACATAGCATAGACATAAGTGATATAAAACTTTTAAAACATCAAGGAAGGGTTTAATGAACCTGGGCTTGCCTTCGTTGACGAGAATAAACTATCTCTTGAGAAAACCCGGAGAAATCGAACCCGCTTCCCTTTGGATAAAGAACCTCCTCGGAGATCGCCTCGGACTTGACACTCTCGATCTCGTTCACTACACGAAAACAATGTATGCCTCAACATGATGTCATATATTTAAATATGATGCTTGCAGGTGCATGAAAAGATAAACACATGAGTATAACTTTCCTTCACGATAAAGTTGCAACCCAACAAAACCAACTTGTTGAACTACTCTACAAGATATCATCACCATTGCCTAAGGAGTTCTCAAGGACCACTTGATTGTGATATGATCCAAGGTTCACAAAACAACCCAAAAGTCACACAAAAAAACCTAAATTGTTTGACACTAAACAACTTATAACCCACATAAAATAATAGAGCTTAAGATAGAAAATAATTTAAACATTTCAAAACGACTCCAAACTTTTTATACAAGTAGGACACTTCATAAAACAGTACCAAATAAATTTTCATGATTTTTTTTGAATAAATATTTTATTTTCTAAAAATCATGGAAGATGCATTTTTCAATTAAAATTTGTAATTTTAAAACATGCAAGAACTACTCAAAATCTAAGTTTCAAAATTTTCATGAGTAGATATACTCTCTAGGAAGGTTCTACAAAAAATTTTAGAATTTTTGAACAAGTATATAAATTTATACAAAAATTACAAAGTTCAGCACTATTCATAACTCAGAAAATAAATAAAGCATTTGGAACAAAACCCGCCTTCGGCTTAAATCAATAGCCCAACCCCACATCGCGGCCCGACACTGGTGCGGCCGGCCCTGCTGCTACGGTAGCGGACCGCCCGACGGCCGGGCCCAGCGGCCGACACGGGCGACGCCGCCCGGACCGGGCGCTTAGCTCATCGGGCAAGCGACCTCACGGCGACGCGACTTGCCTCTTGACTCTCCTCGATGTCCCGCCCTCCCCACTCAAACCCACAGCCTAGGGCACCGAGGGCACCCTTTGCCGACGGCCATGGCGGCACGGCGGTCGGCGGACGGTGGCGCCGCTCACCGGAGCCTTCTCAAGCGAAGATGAGGGGGCACCGGCGAAGTCCGGACGATCGGTGAACCCGAACCCTCACTTAATCGAACCTAAACGGCTCTCACGTGGATGCGCGGCTGCGCTGCAACGCAACGCGCGGAGCCGCGAGCTGGCGTCGGCGGCGCGCGTTCGCCGATCGCGGCGCGCGACTAATCGGCGAACGGGCGACGACAGACGCAAGTAACGCACTAGTAACGAAAATGATTTTACGTGACTCAAAAAATCTTTTTCGTGGCGGGCGTGGGAGTTTGTCCGTCCACGATTAATGACCCGATTAACCGTGGCGGGCGATTTTTTTATTTTGCGTGACGGGCGGTTTTGCCCGCCCGTAAAAATCAATTTACCGTGGCGGGCGTTTATAACACGCCCGCCCGCAAAATGTGGCCATTTTCGTGGCGGGCGGGTTAAAAGGCCCGCCACGCATAATACCCAAAGCCCACGACCAAGCCCGACAAAGTGTCCTATCGGGCCATATATATATAAGTTCTAGGGTTTCTCCTCATTTTCCTCAGCTCAAGCGCCACGCCGAAAAAAAAAACCGAAGTCGTCATTCTCCTCGCGTCCGTCAGCGCGAGAGCCCTCCCGGCCCCCTTACGCTCCACCCAAAATGCCCGGCCGCCGCCCTTCCCTTCTCCTCCACCCCAAGCGCGGCGGCCGCCTCCCACCGCCCCTCGCAGATGACGCAAGCGGCGGATCTCGGCCGGCGGCCTGTAGTGGCGGTGCGTGGTTCCCGGCGGGCGGTGGTGTATCCGTGCGGGTCGCGACGGATCCCGGCGGCGGCCGGCGTCCTCGCGGTTCCCGGCGGCGGGCGGCGCCCTTGCGGTTCCTCGGGGCGGAGGACGGCTTCCTCGAAGTGGATCCAGCGCGGAGGGCGTCCTCGTGGATCCCGACGGTGGATCCCGGCGGCGGAGGGCGGATCCCGGCCGGCACAAGGCCCCGGGCGGCGCGATCCTGGCGGGCAGCACGCCCCGGCGGCGGATCCGCTCGCGGCTCATCCCGCGGCGAGGGCGTCCCGGTGGATCCCGCGGATCCCGCGGCCGGAGGGATCCCGGGCGGCAGCAAGGCCCCGGGCGGATCCCGGCCGGCAAGACGCTCAGCGCGGCGATCGGCTTCGCAGCTGCCCCGGCGGCGGATCTCCGGCTCGCAGCGCCCCGGCCGGATCCCGGCCGGGCAGCGCCGCCAGCCTAGTGGCCGTGATCCGGCGGCGCGCGCTGATCCGTGGTGCGGCCATCCCGCCCCGCTTAGGTCCGGGCCGCGGGTTCCCGGTTTTGGATTTCTTTTTTTTTTTTCATTTGCCGTGGCGGGCACCAAACGCCCGCCGCCACCGCTATTCTCGTCATTTTCTCGTGACCATTGCTGGTGACGGGCGCATCGCCGCCACGGGAAACTGCAAACGCTTCATTACAAAAAGTAGTTTCGTACTAGTGACGGCTCACCACGACTGGCGTTCTCACCGGTTACTGGGACAGAGCGAGGTGGGGGTCACGACGCGATGGCGGGCGGCGGTGTGGCGCCCACGGGTGGCAAGGTCGGCGTTAAAACGAGTTCGCGAGGTAAAGACAAACGTCGAACCGACTTCATGACCACGGCGCCAAGGCGGCTAGATGGCAAGGTAGTTCGTCGCCCGAGCTCACCGTAATGGACCGACGACGGTGAGGTGGGTCGCGGGCGGCGGATTGCCGGCCGAGAAGAAAGCGGCGCTGCGGCGTTTCGGCAACAAGGCTCGACTAGAGCTAGGTCAAACGATGCGCAAGAGAGTGGCGGAGATGGTGGCGCGACCAATTTGGAAAATGGTAGCACGATGGCGGTGGTGCGGCGGAGCAAGGTGACCGACGGCGGGCCGGAGGAAGAAGAAAGGAGAAGGACGGCGTCGGCTTTGGCTTAAAGGAAGAAAGAAGAGGACGGGGATGCGCCGGCGGCCTTGGAAGCTCGTCTGTCGATGGTCGACACTGAGTCGACCGGTCGCGAGGACGGCCCGGCGACGCCGGCGACCGTATGGAGGGGAAACAGGAATCCCCCGCTCCCTTTGTAGCACCCCTAAACCCTAACTTTCTGAAATTTGTCAAATTCTCCCCAAATTTGAACTGAACTTGAAAAACTCCAAAAAGTGACTTAGCCTAATTTTTTCAAGATCTACAATTTTCACAATTGGAAGATTTTCAAATTCGGCCTCTAAATATGACTTTTTGAAATGGGATCAAAAAAGGGACAAATTTGAATTCAAAATTACTTTCAAATTTATTCAAAAACTTCAAAAACTTTGTACACCTCTTTTGTACATCAAAACAAGATCTACAACTTGGCTTTTTGAAAGTTTTTGCAAATTTTGCTTAGATTTTGAATTATAGAAAAGGGGATAAAAGAGAGAATGGAATTAGGGTTTTGAAGCTCAATTCAAACTTGAATTTGATCCAAATTTCAGATTCCCAACCTATACTATCAAACCATCATACAACAACACACTTAGGACCAAAAACATAAATTTAAAATTAATCACTCTAAAATTCTTAAGCTCAAACAATTCTATAAAATATAAACTTATTTTAATTTGATGCATTTCAAATTTTCTAACCATGCATGCTTTGCGATGATCATGATGACATGGCAAAATTTT